>PVHP010035052.1:0-18689 GCA_004024765.1 Zapus hudsonius | reverse complement strand
TACTATCTGTCTTAGACATTTAAGCTGGTGAAATTCTAGTCTATGACAAAAGCAGAGCTGTCTACCTCAAGAGATAAAGCCAGGTACAATCCCCTGTGCTGTTCAGACCAAGAAGGCATTACTCAGAGCTTTCAGATCCTCTTAGGAATATGTGAAGTATTTAGAAACTTCACAGGGACAAACTTGGACACAATCAGAGATAATTGCACAAGACAAGTGAAGTTTCAGAAGTGCTGTCATTACAACACTACATCAGAAGAAGAAATATGAGACAGAATATGCCTAGCAATTAGAGCTGTCCATAAGCAAAAAGACAATACAACACACTAATGAATTTCCTGTCATTACATCATCCATCAACTGTCAGAAGGCATAGAGAAGATGGCCCTAGATAAGCTCCAACGTCTCTTCCAACCAGACAATTACACAATGATGAATAAAACAGGAATTCTTACACTAATAATATTGTCCAAAGGAGAGACATTATCATCTTGTGGAAATAATTTTCTCAGTGGAAAATCCATTGAGTAACATGTTAACACGCCATTATGAAAAGGAAGATGGTTCAGAATTAGGGGCACAAAAAAAAGCCTTTTTTTTCACTATATAAGTAACTGTGAGCCTTTCCAGTTTGGAGTCTACTATCAAGTTTATGATTAAAAGGAAATGATTTTTAATGAGAATATGTCACTTATCTTTTATTCCTATTAAGGGAATGAGTTGCCTCTGATTGAAAAACACTCTCAATCTGTTTGAATGAATGTGTTCCCTTAATTTCCTATTGTAGAAACAAAGTTGTGTCAGTGGTTTTTGGAAGTACTTGGGGTTTGAGGAGGTAATGAAGTTTGGTTATCCATGATGTAATTAGCAGCTTCATAAGAAAAAGAAAGGTGAGTGTGTATCACTGGAGGTGTTAACCGCATCACACCTACCAGAGCCCGGGAAACAGCATGTCATTTCAAGATTCAAGAGGGTCAGTGTGGCTCATTGATGAAAGGCACTAGCATAGCCTGCTAGTTGGTACTGGAGGCCTTTCACTGGCCTGGCCCAGAGGAGATGGAAGCTGGTGTGTGTGAGGGTCTTGCCAATAAAGCCTAGGAGTCCTGCCCTCAAGGCTAGCCAGAGATTCTTCTCCAGGGACATGGCAGTGAACACTGAGAGAGTCAAAATTCATAAAAGCAGAAATAAGAGGGTTTAGAGAGTTCAGCACTAAAGGAGACATATACCACACCCTCCAAGGCTCTGCGAATATTACAGAAAAGGGGGCAGAGGGCTGGAGAGATGGCTTAGTGGTTAAGGCACTTGCCTCCAGTGCCTAAGGCTCCGGGTTCAATTCCCCAGGACCCACATAAGCCAGAACCACAAGGTGGTGGCCCTGGTATTTTCTCTCTATCTCTATCTCTCTGTTTGAAAATGAATAAATAAAATATTAAAAAAGAAAAGATTTTAAAAATTAAAAAAAAGAAAAGGGGGCAGAAAGAACAGTAAGAACCACAGAGCGGGAAGGCAATTTGTGGGGCACAGGACTCCCAACATGAATGCAGCCATTACTGCATGCTGATGACCTGTACCCCACTGAGGAGGGTCCTTGGGGGGATAGGAGTGGGGACAAAAGAAGATAATATGATGGGAATATGACCAATTTGCAGTATGTTTATATATTAGGTTTTCCAATAAAATTATTTAAAACACAAAAGAGACCGAAGGTAGAATATTGCATAGCCCATAGATACCCTCGGCCACATTGTGAAGCAAGGAGACAAAGATTAACTCTCAGTTTGATGATGGTCTACTGGCTTTGAGTATGTTATGCTTGCCTATACAGAAGCTTTTTAGCTTGATGAGATCCCATTGGTTAAGTGACTGTTGCACTTCCTGGGATATCGGAGGTTTGTTCTGGAAGTTTTTCCCTATTTCTATCTCATAGAGAGTTCCCCAATTTTTTCTTCCAGTGTTTCAGAGTTTCAGGTCTTATGTTAAGGACTTTGTTGGAGTTGATTTTTGTGCATGGTGAGAGGAGAGGGTCTAGTTTCATTTTCTTGCAAGTATTTATCCAATTTGTCCAGCACCGTTTGTTAAAGATACTATATTTATGCAAGTTAACATTGTTGGCATCTTTGTCATATATGAAGTAAATATAGTTGCTCAATCTGAAGGTAGGGCCTGCAATTCTGTTCCATTGTTCTGCCTATTTTTGTGCCAGTACCATGCTGTTTTTGTTACAATGGCTTTGCAGTATATCTTTAGGTCAGATATGGTGATATCTCCTGACATGCTTCTTTTACTAAGGATGGCTTTGGATATCCTAGGCCTTTTGCCATTCCAAATAAATTTGGAGATTATTTTTTCTATGTCTGCAAAGAATGAAGCTGGTATTTTTATTGGTATTGCATTGAATCTGTATATAGCTTTTGGAAGTATTGCCATTTTCACAATATTTATTCTACCTATCCAGGAGCATGGGAGATCTTTCTTTCATCTTTTCATGACATCCTCAATTTCCTTCTTGAGTGTTTTTAAGTTTCCATTGTACAATTCTTTCACCTCCTTGGTTAATGTTATTCCAAGGTATTTGATTTTATTTGTGGCTATTGAAAATGGTACTGTTTCACTGACTGCTTTTTCTGTATTCATGTCATTTGCATACAGGAAGACTACTGATGTTTGTGTGTTAATTTTGTATCCTGCCACTTTGCTGAAGGAATTAATCACCTTCAGGAATTTTCTGATACTATTCTTCTGGTCTGTTATATATAGGAATACATCAGATGCCAATGCTGTATTCCTGGTCTACCCAGCTTTCAGAAACATGTGAATTACCCGGTCTGTAGGTTTTTGAATTTTAATACCAGAAATCAGACTATGATAGCATATATATCAGAAGTTTTATATAAACAAGTAACCTTTTAAACAGTGTAGCTTTTCTGGATCTTGTTGGCATATCTAAGAGAATGAGAAATTCATTCTAAAGTCACAATTGACTATGATCAGATTGAATATATACTTTAACTCACAATTTTTAAATTTCATTTTGTTTTGATTATTTAGAGAATATTTTTCATGTAGCCCAGCTTGTCTTGAAACTCATTTGTAGCTGAGGCTTATGGAACACATAATCCTCCTGCCTCCATATCTCAAGGACTAGATTGCAATTTTTCACCATGATGCCTTGCTGTCTTCTTACTTTTTTACTATTCAGATATATCAAGGAAGTTTGAGATGAGTCAGCTGGTCCATTTAAATCGCATATAGTCAGAATGATAAGATTTTGAAAACACAACACCATCATAGAATGCCTTCTAAATCGGTTGTTTTCAGGGAGCAGTTGAGTAATGTAATGATACAAGGAATTGATGAGTAACCGAGCTGGTAGAGAATTATAGACTGAATGCATCAGGCTGAATCTATAAAATTTCATGCCTTCAAATAATGCATGTGTATGGACTGGATCAGGCTTAGAGCCAGGTAGGGAAGATTCTGGATCTAAGATTAGGACATGCTATTTCGTGGACAAGAAAACTGAAATGGGTTAAATAAATAGTCAATCCAAGGTCTAACAGTTAAACAGTTAGATACTAAATGTTCTTTCTTTAGTCAAGGACAGAAGAAAAGAAATGAGGGAAGGAGGGAGGGGAAAGGAAGAATGAAAAGAGAAAGAAAGCTGGCACGGTCTTAGTCATGTCTAGTCCCTCTGTATTTTTACAGATTTTCTCTAGGGAGAGAAGCAGGTCATCTTAAAATACCCTCTATGATTACCACCATGGAGAGCTAAGGACTGCCATTAATACAAGTTAGGACAAATGAAAGAATAATGGCTGTTTTCTTGATGGTAACTCGTCTGCAGAGAGAATATTATCCTGCTTTTGTTCTTTTGTCTTTGCACAGTCTAAACATTGCATCTTGGGAAGGTTTCATTTTTGCTCAGATGAGACACGGCAAGCAATCTGAGGCTTCAATCTGGTCATCTGCAAGGATGACAGTGAGCCAGGAATAATCACTGTGTTTACATGGGTTATGTCCATCAGAACATTAAGCAATTGTGTTGGTAAATAGGCCAGAGAAGGGGAACAAAAAAATCTAATGAGTATCATCATTGAAGTGGCTTCCATCTCGAGGTCCAAATTACAATTATTAGTTGCTTCTAAAGGCTTCAGATTATATAGGAATTCTTCAGTACCAATTTATCTCTTCTAGAAATTTCCTCGTTATTCTTAAAATAGAAGCCCAGCTCTACCTAGCATACAATAATGAAAGACGAAGGCATGTGATCCAGTATATTTCTATGAATGAGTGGGATTGATTTCCTTTCTGGCAACAGCAACCTCAAACCATTAGCCTAAATGTGTTCATTCAACAAAAATGTGTCTTCTTTGATAGAATAATATTCTGAGCCAAGTAAAAGAATCTTGGAAAAAAATGGAAAAGATTTGCAAGGAAGTGAGTGAGATATTCATATCTTAATGGAAATAAAACCACTCACTAGCTTTTATTTAAAGATATACTTAGATGTTCTTGTCTGGAGTGTAAGAATGTTTCTCATTGCTCAGATGTGGCTAAGCAAATACAGTTTCCCAGCTGTTCTCTGGTCCCAAGCCTGCTTATATTTATCTAGCTTATAGTATTAAGACTGTGTCAGAGGGGGTTTTGGCAGTTGTAATCAATAGCAGCCAACATTAGACAACCACAGGAGATAAGATATGTATGTTTTTATGAGCACCTGATTCAAAGAGCACTCTGGTTTCTGAAAGGGACAATAAATGAGAGAACTCTGCTCAGTACAGAACTCCCAAAGAGAATCTGCCTGACCCAATTTAAAATTTTTCTATGCCAAGAAAAGACAGAGTTCTCTCATTGGCAATTTAAATAAAACTGTACTAGAGAAACCTCAGTCCCCAAAGCAAAGAAAAGCACGGCATCAAATGGGAGGGATGTCCCTTCCTGTTTCACCCATGGTCAGTAGCACCTTGAGAAGGAAAATTGTGATAAAGCCCAAAACCATCAGTGCAGGCTTCTGTCCAGACCTCTAAATTCATCTTCCTTCTATTGCAGACTTCCTCTTGGCCCACAGGTATCTTAAAATTCTTCTGACTTTGGGCTAGGTTTATACCCGGGCTCTCTTGTAGTTGTATATTTTGATAAGATGGAAATCAGACAAATTGCCATAGCCCTCCAATAGAAAGTGATGTGACCAGTGGGACCCAGTGAGTTCAACTGAGTCTCCCATCACCACGCTTTCAACACATGGGTGATGAGGGTCAAACTCATTTCCCAATGGATGTGAAACAAGTGTTCTTATCTGCTGAGCCATCTCTCCAGCCCAAATTTAATTTATTCTGAACAGATATTTCCAATTCTTAAATTTAATTCCTCTGACTTACATATAGAGTACCTCTATTTTTTTAAATAAAGGGGGTCTGTCATTCACTTGAGAAGAGCAAGATTGCTTATGATATTCAAATTTCACACTGTAAAAATAAATCACAATAGCCATTTAGCAAAGTCAAGTGATACGTCTTTAAATATTACATATTATGCAGGTGTTATTAAAGAGTAATTACATAGCTAAAGATAAAACTTAAACATGGTCAAAGTCATGACTAATATTTACTGAGCCTTATGTGTTTGATATTGTATACAAAATATGCCTATTTCTCTGTCTCAATTTTCTTCATTTTCTTACATAAAAGTTGTCTTCTGTCCTATAAAAATACTATAAAAATCGATAATAAAAAGGCATGTGATTTCTACTGTTTAGGAAGTGCATAAATGTTTTACTTTAATGTCTGTTGCAGTAAGGGTCCTTTTCAAAGTACTTAGATATGGGAGGAAATAGATTCACCAAACCACTGAAATGGAAGTTATCAAGGAAGAGAGGAGGGTCCGTGCTGTAGTAATAAAATTCTCACCATGCTACTAAGCAGATTAAATGCATTACAACTAGCAATGTAAAAGAGAGCATTCCTCAGAGGAGAAAAGGGATTTACAGAGGAATATTCCTGCCGTAAACAACCTCCAACAACAACGCAGGAAGGGCTGACACTTGTTCAGCATTTACCATAAGCAAGGAGCTGAGCAGGGCCCTTGATGTGCAATAACTCACTTGATCCCGCAGCCACTCTGTTTATAATAACCGCTATCACCTGTGATTTAAAGGCAAGCTGAGACTGGAGACCACAGATCCAGTAAGCCTCTTAGCCTAACTTTAATCATAACAATATACTTTTTAGCAAAAAAAAAAATCATAAATCAAAATGGTACAAATATGTTAGACCTTTACTCTTCTAACCCATAATGAGTCTGTCTTGTAAAGAAAAACAGTGATGCATACGGACAATTATTCAGAGGCTTAGAAAAGAAGTATGTTAGTTTATACAACTACGGTTTATGTCCGCTTTCCTTTGTTTTTCTTAATTGCTTTGAGAAATCCCTATTATATATTTTTTTTATTTTGCTATTTTATTTTGGCACCGGAGATCCAACCCCATGGCTTTGCCCAGGCTAGGCAAGGGCTAAATTCTTGGTAATGGATTATTAATTCAAGAAGCTGTTCTCTAATCAATTCTGTTGCTCCAACCTGAGATTAATTTGTAGATTAATTTTTCAGCATTTGTAATACAGTCTCCAAAAACTTCTCACTAGCATCACCCAAGAAAGACAGTCAGAGTAAACTATAGACAACCAGCCAGTGTTGTATAGTATTACTGATGAGTGGTAAAGCAGCTGTCAAATATAACTTAAAGGCAAAGAGAATAATTTGACTGACAGGTTCAGAAATTCCAGTCCATCCTAGTAGGAAGGACAGAACAGAGTAGAGTAGTGCCTATCATGGCAGCCATAAAATAGAGAGGCATAGTCAGGTACCAGGGAGGAATATAGCCTGAAGTGTTTAATCTTGGTTGTCAACTTGACTGGTATAAGAAAAGTCCAGCTTATTGAAACACATCTTGGGGTACGTCTATGAAGGCACTTTGAAGATAATTATATCATGAGGGCTCTGAACTAATGATGGATTCATAGCTTCATAAGATGATATTATTGGGAGCCTAGTTGGTAGAAGTCAGTCACCGGGATGTGTCATTAGTGATATATCTCATTCTGGATGTTTCTTACTTGTTCGTTCTTTCTGCCTTCTTTCTGCCAAAAGGAAAGAGTTCTTTTTATTGCCATAATGGACTGAACTTTTTGAAACTGTGAGCGAAAATACATCATTTCTCCTTTAAGTTGTCTCTGTCAGGTATTTGATCTACCAGTGAGAAAAGAAATGAACCCATGCTCACAGTGGTCTAATTCTTCTAGATAAGCTTCATCATCTCCTTTGTTTCCAGAACTTCCTCAAACAACAGCACCTACTTAGGAGGAAGGTTTCAACAATGATTGGGATGGGGGTGCATTTCATGTGCAAACCCTAAGAGTTAGTCAAAAAATAAGACCAAATAGTTGAATTCAAATGTTAACTGAATCCCTTTTATTCCTATTCACTAAAAATTTCCCATCAAATAAAAGCTGGTTCTGTTTCCTAGATATTGTAAACAGAGCCACAACATCATGGATAAGCAAGTACCCCTAAAGTAGTCACTAGAGTCGATAAGATTTATGCCAAGAAGCTGGGTCATATGGTAAATGTCTTTTTAATGAGTTACATTATTTAATGGGCAAACAATGAGTTGTTATCCCCAGTTCCCCAATGCCCCTCTTCCCCATCTCCACTCAGCTGGATATCTTCCTCCCTGGGCAGTGTGGATCAGTCCTTGGGGCAGGGGACCATGGATAGCCTTGGAGTCAGCCCGGTTCCACCGGCCCTAGTATATTATAACTGAGGGGGGGGAATATTCTCCCCCACCAAGGTTCTCACAATCTTTCCGCCCCCTCTTCCTCTCAGTTGGTAAATGTATTTTCAGCTGTCTCAGGAACCTCCACATTGCTTTCCACAGTAGCTGGACTGGTTTACATCCCCACCGACAGTGTAGAAAGGTTCCTATTTTTCCACATCCTCACCAGCATTTATTGCCATTTATTTTCTTGTGGAACCTGCCTAGATATCTCTCAACTGTTGAATGGAAATGAAGATGTAGTTCATTGACACAATGGAGAATTATTCAGATGTAAAAAAAAAAATATGAAATGATGAAATTTGCAGGGAAATGGATAGATCTGGAAAGGATTATATACTAAGTGAGGTAACTCAGACCCAGAAAGCCAAACACCACATATTCTCTCTCCTAGGTGGATATTAGCTACAATGGTTACACTTGTATGTGAGTTGAAGTGAAAGTCAATAGCGTAAGGGAGGGAGGAAAGGGGAGACTTAAGGAGAGAGTACCATATATAAATAAGTAAATCATCAGATTACTAGGGGAGCAATGCCTAAGGGAGGGGGGGTCAGGGAAAGCAAAGGAGTAAAGGAGAGGTGGGAGGGGGATTAGTCAAAATTTAAGATATTTTGAATAAGCCATATGGAAGCCTACCTCTTTGGATAATGGCACAGCCAGTAGTCATTGATTATTTCTTGAAAATTTTTAGTGCCAGAGATTGGATAACTTCCAATGAGTTGCAGCCAGGGAGGTTTCTGAGGCCCCCAGAATATTACAGGTCATTGCTAAGGCTCTTGGGTGCCCACAAGAATTAGATGAGAAGACCCTTTTGCTGAAGACCACATATGCTTGGGCTGCAGATCACTGAGAAATCAAGCTGGAGCTGAGCTGGAAACCTCTTCCCTGTTAACCAGCTAACAGAAAGCTGGGGAAAGTTATGGCTGCATGCAGCCCTATGAGAGAGAGAAGTCATCAACAGTGGTGAACAGCAGTGGACCTTGCAAACCTTAAGACTTGCCAGACAGGCCAAATGTGCTAACTGGGGCAACAGTGGTACATCTATTGTGGGCAAAACCAATCAATCGCTCTCTAATTAGACTGGAAACCCACTCCATGGGAGGGAATACATGTTTGGTACTGAAACCTAGTCAAAAGCTTATGGCGGAGGAGGTTGTGAGCCCTAGGGGAGTAATGCCTGCTGTTATCTGGCTAAATACATATATTATGCCTACCAAACTGACGTATAAGCATTGTTCAAGGACCATACTCATACAATAATGATACGCTCACTTTTGGCTAGTAAAGCTTCTGTTTTTCAGATGGTGGTGACCACTGAGATATCTCAAAAGACATCATAGTGCTGAGAAGAAATGACAGTGGAGTGTTCAGCACTGGGACATCTCTGTCGCACTTCCTGAGGCTCAGGGTCTAATGTGGAAGAGGTGGCAGAAAGATTGTAAGAGCCAAAGGAAAGGTAGGACTGCTTAAAAATGCAAATTTACAGACATAAAATGGCCTTGATATTCATGACCTTGCAATGTCTTATATTACCTACATAAAATGGGAGGAAAAGATGAAGACATTGAAATGAAATAGAGACTAATTGAGAGGGGAGAAGAGATATGAGGGAGGGTAAGAAAAGAATCATGATGGTTTATTGTCTATAATTATGGAAGCCATCAAAAATGTTTAAAAAATAACTAAATAAATTCTGTACACATGTATTCAAAAAGTATGTGTCAAAGGTGACCATTCTGCCATGCACAAAGTAAAAGAGATCCATTTAGAAGTATCGCTTTTTATTACATGTTCATCTTAAATGCCTGAAAGGATTTGCATAGCCATGATCTTCCTTCTCAGAGACGTATGTGATGACAAAAGAAATTAAGATGGTTTCTATGTGACATAAGATCTAAGTATTTGAACATATTAAGTAAAAGACAAAGCATATCTAAGTTGAATCCCACTTTTACTATTCTGAAACATAGCTTCTTTATTTATATATTTGAGATAGATAAGCAGAAAGAGAGAGAGAGAAAATGGGCAAGACAGAGCCTCTAGCCACTGCAAACAAACTTCAGATACATGTGTCACCTTGTGCATCTGACTTTCCATGGGTACTAAGGAATCAAACCCAGCACCCCAGGTTTTTCAGGCAAGCACCATAACCACTGAGCCATTTTCCCAGCCCCCATAACTGCTCTTTTGATTGTAGTTATATTATGTATGCTACATTAAAATGTTCCTGAAATTCTAAAACTTGCAGTGCAAACACAATTACTTCTTTCTTTCTTAGTGCAAGGTAAGTGGTACTTGAAGGGGCCTCTTCTCTTCTGCCTTCCCCAGGACCTTGTCAATGCCTATACTCTGTAAGAATAAGTGTGAAAAAGACTTGCTCACTTTTTCAAGGCCAGAATCCAGAAGAAAGTAGAAATTCTACTACATTTCATAAAGGACACAGCCCTATATAAGGTGAAAGGACAGTAGACTACTAGGTGAACTACATAGGCACTATACAACTTACTATGCCTCCATACCTATAGAAAAGGATAAAGAAATTTAATGACCATATAATCTTTCTCATCACACATCAACAGAATTTAAACAAAGTTAATTTCACTTATAAGATTTCAAAGGCAGAATATTGAAAGTTTAGGTTCCAATTATTCAAAATCAATATAAATAAATAAGTAGTATAGCAAACTTGATGTAAAAAAAGTAAATATTCACAAAGAAACAGAAGAGAGAGTAAAAATAAATCTTGGATAAATAAGCCTGGCTATCTATGATGTCTTCGTTCATAAAGGAGGTAGTGTGTAACAGGTAGGTCAGACAAGACTTGGTATAAATTAAGTTTCCACGTGTTTCTAATTGTTAGAGTTTGGGAAAGTTAGTAAAGCTCCCTGATTTTCACTTTTCTCTTCTGCACAATGGGGCAAATAATATTTTTCCTGATGGCATTTTAGTAATTGAGGAACATGTAAAATACATAGCTAAATTTATCATAGAAAATGTAAAATTGGGACTAGACAGATGGCTTGGCAGTTAATGCACTAACCTACAAAACATAAGGACCTGGGTTTGATTCTCCAGTACCCATGTAAAGCCAGATACAGAAATTGGTGCATGTACCTGTCTTCTTGCAACTGTTAAAAGCCCTGGCATAGGCATTTTCTCTCTCTCTCTCTTTCTCTCTCTCTCTCCTTTCTCTCCTCTTTCTGCTTATAAATAAAATATTAAAAAACTGTAGTCTTCAGAAAGGCTACACCCTTCAAATGCTCACCAAACTAGCAATATTTGTCTCAATTAACCAATAATCATCTCACTCTCTGCTAGAGATTCTGTTTGTATTTTTCAGAAATCAATAAGAACTGTGGACAACGGAACTCAACCAAGTGGACCTGAGTTGATGAGGGACACCCAAGCAGGAGATGAACCACCTCAAACTCACCATTTAGAGCCCTAATGTAACCTCTAAGGAAGTGGGGTGATAAACAAAAGAGCTATTCCCACAGAAAGGCAGATAACCTAGGGAAGGATAATGGAGAGAGGCACCAAGGGTGCCCAAAATTGTCCAAACCACAAATCCAGAGACTCTTAAAAACCTAATAACTATACAAAATTTAAACTCACCCACTATGACTCAGGGAAATTTGTGGAAGAAGGAGCAGAAAGAATGTAAAAGCTATGGTGGGGGAGAGAATATCTAATGCATAAAAGGGAATGTCATCCTGGTTTCAATGATTTTCTCTAATAACTTATGATATGGAGCATATTGTTTTGTTAATATATATAATTTTATTCTAATAAAACATTTTTTAAAAAAGAAACTGTAAAATCAAAATGATGAACACTATTGGTCTTTTCCACATCATTTTAATTTTAGATGTTCAGACCCAAATCCAAGTAAATGATAGTATGTTCAAATGCCATAAATCTTATTTCCAGGTGGCCCAGGCGTAGCATTTACTCTCTCAGTGAACAATCCAGATCCTTTGGAACATCTGATTGATACTTGGGGATTTATCCACCTGAATTACTATTACAGCCTAATTCATTTCTGTATGTTTTTATGTCCTTGGACTAAATTATTTTCAATTCCCTCAGTACATATATGTATAATTCTGCAAGTATAAGTCTTGTTGGTATCAATTGTTTTTCTTCTCCCTGCCCCCATTCCACTAAGGGCCCTCCTCAGTGGGATTGCCAGAATGTTCCTTGATATGAAGTTGTGCAAGCTGCAGACAGATTTTTTGTGGGGCTTCAATGTCTCTGAATTATTCCCCCCACCATGACTCTTACAATCTTTCTGCCCCCTTTTCTGCAAAGCACCCTGAGCCTGAGTTTTAAGTCTGCTAACATGATGAGCTCTTTTTTTAAAAAAATCATCTTTATTGTCAATAATTTGATTTATTGTATGTGTGAATCTTGTGGTGTTGCCTCCATTTCTCTCCTCCCTGTCCCCAACCCACTGGAGGCCCTCCTCGGTGGGCATACTGGATCAGTCCTTAGGGTAGAGGATTATGAATCACACAAAAGGTAGTCAGTTTCTGACTCTTAAGAGTGTTGAGCTAAAAAAAAAAAAGTAAAAGAAAGAAAACAAACAAACAAAAAAAAGAGTTTTGAGCTCTGAAGAGTCTCTTTGTTTCTACTTTGGAATGACTGAGTATCCTTAGTGTCTGTCTCCATTACCCTTGCACAAGTTGTTAAGCTTGGTGTGGAGGCAGAATTCTTGCTCATCTTGTCTCCTTCTTTGAGATTTCAGATCTGCTTTTGCCCATTGAATGTAAAAAAAATATAAGTGCAGTAGAGAGAATATATTGTGCCTTTACAGTGAAGTATATCTGTTTTGACTTTAGGTAGGTATCATTGTGTTAATTTTAATATATTACTTAATTTTGAACCTATTTTCTTTATATTTAAAATAGAGAGGTAAGCTGTACTTCAGAGTCAATGAAACAGAATATATCAGCTTGATCACTAATTATCTGCTGTTGTTGTCTCCGTGTCTAAGAGAAATCCATACACATGACAGGAAGCAAATAAACTATAAACTTCATAATTATCAGCAGTAAATATTACAGAAAAGTATCTAAGGGAAATGATACTCAACTCCAGGTAGAAGAAAATGCTCATGTGTCATGAATAATAGCTCATATTCACGAAAGTAGGGGAAGAGTTCATCAAATCTCACTGAGCCAAAAGTGATGACTCAACTACCAGAAGGATATTTGAGGTAAATAATTCAGCGTTAGTGCAGACCTAAGTAACTTATATGACTCTAGATACAGAAAATATCTTTAAAAAATATCTTTAGAGAAAGAACTGGAAAAAGTGAAGTTTGAGTTTATTTGTTCAAAGTCAAGGGAACTCTTAAATGGCTAGCATCTCTAGAATGAAAGTTTATACATATGAGCAAAAAATGTGTCTCCAAATGAGCAACCAGATGCATTAGGTCCTCTATATCAGGTTTATGTGTCAAAGTGTGTCTTCTGGATACCTTTAATGGGAAGATCAACATTACCCTAAAACTAGGACAATATTAACAACATCTCTTTGACCTATGTATGTATCGAGACTATCAAAATGTGTGTACAGACTAAGAGCACCTTCTGCTTGTCATTTTATTGATCCTGAACTAATAGGCTCTATTGATGTGGAGCAGTTACTTAGGAAAAACAAATTTGTCTTCTTTTTCCAGAGTTCTTTTGAGAATTGCATGGTCTCACGAAACTAGAAGATATCTTTTAAGTTAACGACAGAACATGGTACATTTGCCTTCGATGACTTGAGTTGAGTCACTCAAATTTTACACTGTGGTTCCAAGGCCCATGCCAATCTTTGTCTGATTATGAGTCAGCGTTGAAAACCAAAGACGGAGCAGCACTTGGACAGCAGCTGGTGCTCAGTGTCTTGCAGAGCTTGGATTTTAGTCAATGTTACAAACTGAGCCATGCTTTCAGCTTGGCTCCCGCTCAAGCCTAGCCTTCAAAGGCTTACCGTAGAGACATTCCATGATGTTGTTCACCTCAGTGAGCTGTGTATACAGGTTCCTAGTTGAGCTAACTCAGCCCCTTCTTCCTTGCTGACTTTAATATGCACCAGAAAGGCAGTCCTGTAGTTCTGTTCCCTGCGGATTCTGTGCCTATCAGAATATCAAACAGAACAGCAGAAAACAGATCTAAAGAAAAAAACACAGGAAACTTGTCAAAAACAGGCAACAGAAAAGAATCCTTGGGTTGATTTTCCTCCCTTTAATCATTTGTAATGCAAAAATAAAGTGAAAGTGCTATCCAAAGAAGCATTTTTAATGGGGCAAAATTCCTGAGAGAACACACATATTTTGTCAGTTCCAGCACAGCTAACAACCACCATGTCCACGTCAACATCCATAGAGGAAGCTCAGGGTCTACCAAGTTGTATCACTATGCTCAGGGCCTTCAGATTGTAGTCTATTTCCCTGAACAAGACACGACCAAAGACCATCAGGAAGCAGTATCAGGAGGGGGAGATGGTTCAATGAATAATGTACTTGCTGAGCAAGAATGTTGACCAGAATTGGGATCTCCGGGTGGATGTGGCGATCGCCTTAAAATCCTGGTGCTCAGGAAGAAGATGGGATTTCTGGATCAAGCTGCCTAGCTAGACTGGCTGAATCACTGAGCCCTGAATTTAAGTGAGAGACCCTGCATCAGCAAATAAGATGAAAAGTTATCAGGCAAGACACCCTATATCAATCTTTGGTCTCTGTATGCATGTGCACACACACGTGTGCCCATGTGTACATATACGTATGAACTTGCATGCACAAATATCTACCACATACACATGGAAAAATGATGAGAAAAAGGAGAAGGAGAAGGTAGAGAGGACAAGCATAGAGGGATGAGGAGGAAGACTAAGAGGTGGGAAGGACAGGCAGGGTCACTAGAACCTCCCTGACACTCTATTTATGGTGCTATCTTGTCCTCAGCTGCACTGGAGGTGCCAGAGCCCATAGGTGGTGGAAGGTGGCTGAGCATCAACAGTGTGTCTCTCATGAGTCATCACCAATCTAAGGCGGGCTTTTCCAAGCTGGCCATGCCTCTGAATCATCTATGTAACCCTTTTCTCTGTCCCTGAAAATAACCTCAAAGAACAGCTAGGTTCACCAAGCCAGACTCTGATGGAAACCTTTCTTTGGTCTGTCAGTGTTCAATGAGGGATGATCAATGTTTGTTTGTTTGTTTGTTTTGTTTAATAGCCCAAAGGAGAAATAGCAACAATGATGGAAAGAATCATTTATTGAAATCATCAAAGGCATTAGAAACGAGTAGAAGTTGGGTCATCAATATGCACAGAGCGGTTAAAAAAAAAATCTGAGGGGTGAGGAGATGACTCAGCTGTAAATTGGCTTGCTTTTGCAAAGCCTGCTGGGATTCATTCCCCAGGTACTCACATAATGTCAGATGCATCACTCAAAGTGATGCATGAGCCTGGATTTTGATCTCTCTCTCTCTCTCACAGTAATATATATATATATATATGTAAATATATATATATATACATATATATATGTAAATATATATATATATATACATATATTAGATATATGAGTCAATCCAAGATATCTCAATGTTCTCTGGCCTGGAGGATCCCATTTAGAAATCCAGATGAGGATGACCTTTTCAACAAACAACTGACAAATATCCAGTATCTTCATTGTGTCCAAGAGGGCTGCCTACATCCTCTTATTCATTTATATTAGCAACTAATTTGTAACTGTTGTAGAAATATCCAGTAATTAACAGACAAAGGCAAGAGGAGAGGGGAGTTTTAATTTTACACCCGGGCCAGGGCGGTCCAAGCATAAATGAAGCATTGGCCATGAACCCCAGTTACAGATATTTATAGTACTATACAGAGATGTGTACGTGACATTTAGGCATGTAAATTACAAGCACCTATCAACTCACACATTTACAAATGAGTTCCAGAGAAGTCCAGATAATCCTCCCCAGGTATTCTCCAGCCTCAACTTTTCCTAACTTCCTTATCACAGTTAAAGCAATTACTTCCTTTGTCTCACTGAACTCCAAAGCTCTGGTAGTTTCTCACCTTATGCTACAGGTCTGGCCATCTGTGGCCTTAAGAATGTAACAATGTGGGATTCTCATTCAAGATGGCTGACTAGCAGACAGGCCACGTCCCAAAGGTCAGTGTTTTCAGCAGGGATCCAGGTCGTGGACACAAGCTGCGGTTATGCTCTGAGCTCCAGACACCTCCCAGCACAGGATTTTCACCTCTGGAAGCTGCCATCGAGGACCAACGCTTGCTGGAAGCAGTGAGTCCTCAGGAGCCAGCAAGCCCAGCCAGAGCAGCCTCAGTCTGCTAGCAGCCAGAGGCTTTCCCTCCAGGTCCTTGCTAATCTATTTCCTTGCCACCTTTTATTTTATTTTATTTTATTTTTTGCTTTGTTTTTGGCCTGCCAACTGGAACCTGGGCTCATATGTAGCCCCTCCCCCCAGCCTCCAGGTCTCCAGCACATCTGCCCCGCCTCTCCAGGCCCTTGCTAATCCATTTCATTGCTTACATTTTTTTATTTGTTTGTTTGATTGTTTTGTTTTGTTTTTGGCCTGCTGACTGTGACCTGGGCTCTTGAATAGCCACTCCCCTTGGCCTCCACATCTCCAGTGCGGCTACCTGGCCCCTCCCTTCAGGTTTTTGCTAGTCTATTTTCTTGTTTACTACCTTTTTTATTTATTTTTTATTTTTTCTTTTTCCTTTTTTTTCTCTTCCCTTTTCTTTTTCTTCCTTCCTTTGTGGTACTTTCTACCCACCGAATCCTGAGGATTCCTTGAGCCCTTACCCCTGTGGTTTTCCCCGCTTGTCTACCCCCAAAGTTTCCCCAACCCTGGCTCCCCATGGTACCACTTCCCACTGATTCTGCATAATCCCCAAGCACTGGTCCCTGAGATATGCTCAAGCTCCAAGCTCCAGGTCCTGTGGTTTCCCCACATGCCCGCCAGCTCCTGTGGTTTTCCCACAACCTGGTTCCCACAGTTTCCCCATGTGATAAATAGTCCCTGGGTGGCAGTAACAGGCAGTGACAGGCAGATGACCCCTACCCCATCATACCTTACCCCCGAGGCACGCCTCACCCCCTAGCAGGCTACATAGGACCTAGCACCCCACTCTCTGCCTACTTAGTCCCCACAGTCCGACACCCTCCTCTGACAGGGTACCCTCAGTATCCCCATCAATGTCTAGCCAGTGATCTGAGGGCACACACTCACAGATTAAACAAGTGAGTGCCCAAGCCTACCTGTGGAGTCAATAGACCCCCTTCAAACTGGGCGATGATTTTTGCCAGCTATAATTCAGACAGAGACCTAATTTCCAGAACCTACAGATAACTCAAAAAAATTAATAACAAAAACCCAAATTGCCCCCTCACAAAATGAGGCACTGATCTCAACATAGAATTCACAGAGGAGGAATCACAAATGGCCTTTTCTCACCTGAGAAAGTGCTTAGCATCCTTAAGCATCAGGGAAATGCAAATCAAAACCACAATGAGATACCACCTTTCCCCAGTCAGAATGGCAATCATAAAGAAAATCAACAACAATAGTTGCTGGCGAAGATGCAGGAAAAAGGAACCCTCATTCACTGCTGGTGGGATTGCAAACTTGTACAACCATAATGGAAAGCAGTGTGGAGACTCTTGAACAGAATGGACATAGAACTACCAATAGACCCAGCTATCCCTCTACTAGGCATCTACCTGTAAAATGTCACATAGTGATGCAGAAACTTTTGTACAACTATATTTATAGCAACTCAATTCATAATAGCCAACAAGTGGAATCAACCCAAATGCCCATGCATGGAGGAATGGACAGCGAAACTGTGGTATGTTTACAAGATGGAATTTTACTCGGTTGAAAGGAAAAATGAAATATCGAAATTTAGGAAAAAATGATCTGACTTCGAGCAGATCTTACTAAGCGAACACTCGAAAGAACAGAGAATAGAACGCCACATATTTTCCCTCATATGCAGTACTTAACCAGAATAACCATAAACTCTACGCAGACTAGTAGAAAGAAGTGAGAGGTTATGAACGAGGGGTAAGGGATGGGGGAGGGGAATGGCTTAAGCATGAGGCTAAACTAAATTAGGTTCGAAAACATAAAATCCTCACGAGAATACTGTAACCTATTGAGCAAGTAGTGGGCGTCGACTGGCAAGAGGGGCCATGAGTAGTAGGGGAGAGAGTCTAGCCTGTGAATAATTGAGCAGTCTGACAACCCCTGGTCCCAGTCACCGGTTCCTTCCCTCACTGAGCTGTTGACCAAAGTGACCCATGAGGTTCCAAAAACAAGACAGAATTCTGTCAAAGCTCTTGAGTGCCCTCCCCAGGCCTGAGGCAAAACCCTGTTGCTGAAGAAACTACAGAATGCCATAGATCAGCATCGAGAGACCCTTCAAGGTCTGGAATGGTATCCAGCCACCAGATGGTAGTTAGCTGCCAGGGGAAGCTGATCAATAACACTGGAGTAAACAGAGACCACTGATATGAAACACAGACTGCGGTCATGAGTAGGCTGACAACACCTCCTACTGGGAGAGAACAGCGAACCAAGAAAGGAGCACTTGTGCAATGGAGGAGCCTGGGCCTGGGGGAGACAATCAACAGCTTTCAAATTCGGCCAAATATTCCACTTAGTGAGGAAAAGCACGTGACTGGAACTGGGGAATCAGTGCGATCTACACCAGATCCCGTACTTTTGGGCTCCCAAGAAAAGATGCACTATGGGACCGATTGACAGAGAGGCTACTAAAAATAGAATCTAGGTAATCCACAATTGTGTATATTTGTTAACCTAGACTGAT
>PVHP010035051.1:0-18724 GCA_004024765.1 Zapus hudsonius | reverse complement strand
GAGCTTCCCCTTGAGTCTGTAAGCCAAAATAAACCCTTTCCTCCACAAGCTGCTTTTGGTAAGGTTCCTTGTGCCAGCAACAAGAAAACAACATTTAAACAATATGTCAGTGTCATGGTTTGATCCAGGTGTCCCCTACAAACAAATGAATGTGTTCTGATAGATTGATCCTCAGCTGATGGCAATTCGGGAATTAGAACCTCATTAGAGCTGTGTTGTTGGGGGTGGGCTTATGGGGGTTATAAGCCAGCTTCCCCTTGCCAGTGTTTGGCACACCCTCCTGCCGCTGTTTGCAGTGCTGTGGCAGAGGTGATGTCCAGCCCTCTGCTCATGCCATTGTTTTCCTGCCAGGATGGAGTCTCCCCTTGAGTTTGTAAGCCAAATAAACCCATTCCTCCACAAGCCGCTTTTGTTTTGGTTCTTCCTGCGTAGCAACTAAGAAGCTGACAATAGAATTGCAAACTATTAAGGAGAAACAGGCTGTGTGTGGATATAGTTACACCCAGGAAGAGCTCAAAAGGGTGTCAGCACTGAAGAGAGAAGTTGATGAAATGAAAGGATGGACATGTCTGATATGGGTTAAAAAACTGAATTCTCTGATAACAGAAAAGAAGTGAGATCTAGTCCGAGTTATAAAAGAACTATGACTGTTGCTTCAGAAATATTAAGCACTAACACAGGAATTTGATGAAAAGAAATCACAGTATGATAGCTGTCCAGCAGGCCTTGAAAGCAAGAGGTCCAAATTAGCACAGGAAGTTAGAGGACTTGATGAAGCATGTCTTCAAGAAGAGAGTAAATATCACACAAATTGTGTGATTAGGATTCTAGAGATCCAGCATGTGCTTCTTCTGTCCAACAAGAAAAAAGGAAAGCAATTAGGGTGCAGCATACTAAAAATATTACTGAAAAAGAAAACCTCGGATAGAAACTCTGGGAGAAACCAAAAGCTATATGAGAAAGTCATGGTCCAAGTATGAAGCAAGCAAAAATGTGACAGATGAAGCTGGATTTCTATGAAGTTTTTATTGTTTAGTTCAGAAATCAATGTCTCCTGAGTTTTAAAAGAAACAATAAACGTAAACATATGTTCATTAAGAATCATGAAATTTTAAAAAATTTGTTTATGTTTTATAAATATATATTTATTTTCCATAATGAGTTACATTATTTAGTGGGTAAACAATGAGTTGTTATCCCCAATTCCCCAATGCCCCCCCATCCCCAATCAGTTGGATATCCTCCTCCGTGGGCCGTCTGGATCAGTCCTTGTGGCAGGGGACCTTGGATAGCCTAGTACTCAGCCTGGTTCTCCTGGCCCAAGTGTGTTGTTACTGAGGGGTGCCATGCTTCTGGATAGTCTCCTCCACCACGGCTCTCACAATCTTTCCGCCCCTCTTCTGCACAGTTCCCTGAGTCGTGGTGGGTGAGTATTAAGGCTGCTTTAATGTTGTGAGCTTAGGGGTCTTAGTGTCGAAAATAAATGAAAATATTTTTTAAAAAGTTGAAGGTACCATGAACCATAATTTCATGTTCAGAACCCAGGGCTTGGGGTAGGAGGTTCCATTCAGCCTTTTATTGTTATTTATTCCTCTCCCAGGGGAAGGCAGAGGATAGGAGTTCAAAGTCTTACTTAACATGCTTCTACTGAACATGGCAGGTGCTCAAGGCAGAGGTCCCAGGGAAAATGCTCAGATCTGGGAAGATTGGTTGGGGTCTTATTTGATTGCATGGTCTGTTTTTATAACATCTATCTCTCTCTTTTTTTTTAAATCTGTCTCTTCTTTCCCTCTCTCCTTTTCCCCTTTATCTTTCTGTCTCTTACAAAGAAATCTTCAAGGGCAGGTTGCAGACATGGACCTCCAGCCTCGTACAGAAAGACCTGATTTGGAGTAAAATACAAACATCGGGATGACAGATATTCTTTTCATTAAGTGCTCACATGAAAAGCCTTTGAGAAACTCTGTAAAGACAATATTCTAAGGCTTAATGTAGAGCATACTGTTATCTTTTCATTGTTCATAGAGTAGTGAAGAAGCTTAGATAGGGGGTCTGGCTAGAAGCATTGCATATATATATACATATATATAATATATATATTTTAAACAAATTTAAAAACTTCATCAATATTGAAAATGGATGAAGCATGTATATTTCTCATGGAAAAATTAGGCAAATATTAACTAAAAGAAAAATAATCTAAATTACACCATGATTATATTTATGTACAATTATCCAATAATATTATTTGAGTGTTACTTTTCTCAATAATACAATGTTTCACAAATTAAATACTTCCTATAAATCCTTACATAGCTGTGCAATTATTATCAAACAACCACTAAAATGGAATTCCTCAGTGTTTCTCCCATGCTCCCTTCTCTGTAATAGTCATTTCTGTGGTGTGTCCAGCTGTGTTTGCTTGGCTGTGATGCTCTGAAGCTATGGAGTGCACAGCACACTCCCCAAGGGGCCAAAGAACCCTTCCCAATTCCAAGTCAGCACACTGGTTCCGGCATTTCACTTGGAAACTTGGAAAACTAGCTTCCCTAAGTATGTGGCAAGAACTGTGAGATGCTTTGCAAAACTGAAAGCCAGTGATAATACAGATGGAAATGGATTCCATGCACACACGTATAAAGTGAAATTCTGGTTTGTCTCTTTACCACAGCCAGTCTCTGACAGAAGAATTATTGCCCTTCTATTTTATTGGGCTAGCATTAATGTGAAAAGTGAAAATAATTTAGAATTGAAGCCCATCTGCTTGATTCCGTAGTGATGAGCTTTTCCTTCTTTAGCAGCAACAAGTGTGTCTGTTGCTTCTAGTCAGGCCGACCTTACTAAGCAAGTTCTCTCTGTGCAGGCTTTGTCCTCCATGACTTGGAGCAGAAATCCTACTGCCATGCCTAAAATAAGTGACTCAACATGTTACTTATTATTATTCTTCAATGTTGGTAAATCTGTCCATCTAAATGTATTAAACAGATTCACAGCCTCTATTTTCTTGAATTATTATTTAATACAAATAATACCTATCCCTGTATCCTTCCCTAACCCTGAGGTTATATAATATTTGGTTGTATGAATAGATTTTGTTTTTTTAGGGAATTAGTTATAATTGAGGTTTTTTGGTGAATGTAATAAGCATTTAAAGACACTTAGTAAAAACGTGACTCATATTTGAAAATAGAAATCCTGCCTGCCTGTTTTTGATCCCCCTCCCAGGAAACCACTATAGTGTAATTATTTTAAAAAGTAACCCTGGGTTGGGGATTTAGTTCAGTGAAACAGTACATACCCAGCAAGTACAAGCCTCAGTCAGGCAAATCTTCAGATTAAAAAACAAAACAAACATATTATGTGCTTGCTATCCTAATATTTTCTCTTCCCCTGTTTCTCTGATGCAGGTTGAACTATAGTATAAATAATTTAGTGTCATGGAAAGGACTATGAACCCATCCTAGTGTCTGGAGTTATATGTGGCTGCACAAACCCAAGGTCAAGAGTTTTGAAACTATGGTGAAAATACTGCCTGTCTTGGTCACTTGTGGCAGATTTTCACACTGCCGAGTTTTTTTCTATTGTGGCCAGGAAAAATAAGGCACAGAGACTATGAGGTATGAGTCAGGCAAAGGAAATTAATTGAGAATAAGGTAGGAAAGTCCCAATATATCAGGGAACACATGCTCAGGAATTTGGCCAGCATCCAAATAAGAGAAAGAGAGGGAGAAAAATGAAAGTTATGCTTTTTGAGTTAGAACTCAGAAAAGTGGGCCGGCACCATGAGGGTCTGTGAACAACTGAAACAAGGGAGGGGCTTCTGCAAGATTAAGGATATCACCTCATTAAGGGGATAACTATTCTTTCTATCTCCTTAGCATGTTTGTAGTTAAGGGGTGGTCTCCTGGCCAGATTGATTGATAGGCTTAGTTGGATTAATTCGTAAGCAGGGTGACCATAACGCTTATGTTTGGGATAGTTTATAATATCATGCCCCCTACCCAGGGTCCAAGGTAAAAGTTAAATTAGCTTTTCCTACACAAATGCCCCATGATTTTGTCCTCTACTTTTTTCAAAGGGTCAAATGATATTTTAAATTCTATTTAAAGGAGCAATTGCGATATTTCCCTTTCTAATGTGACCAGAAAACCAGAGGTTGTGTCTGTTTTTCAATGACCTCCAAGTCCAATGTCTGTCTAGACGTTGATCAACTTATTCTTGAGGCCTTTGTTAAATAATCTCAGGAGATCTAAGTATATACACAGAAAGGGGTATTATAAACACAGGAAACATACATGTTGGGCTGCATAAGTGAGAGGTGTATGTCAGGATTTTCACAAGTAAGATTGACTAAAGAGCTCAGCAACTTCTTATCTGAAAGAAGAAAATAGTCTTCTTATCTAGAATGCCAACATTTACAAATATATTCTGATACTTTGAACTGAATAATCATCTAATTCCCAAGAATCTGTTGGAAGACAAAAGGCCCAAAAGGAAAATTATTGCATGCATATATTTTTGCATCTTGAATTTTAGGGACAGTTCTCTTTTGGATTAGAAGATGTACTCTAATTTAAGCTCACAAAATATTATCATTGCAAATATTTGTGAAGATTTTATATATCTGCTGACTTTCTTAGCCTTTGGGATGGTGGAAGCTGGTTGTAGACTAGTACATTCCAAAGGTTTCATCCCATAGTCAGGGATATGAATGGGACTAAAGACAGCCCGAGATAATTTGGGTCTGAACATGTACCATTCCATCTCTTCACAATCACTGACGTTCTAATCAGTCAGCCTTGTTTAAAATAGATTCAATTGTTTTTCAGGAACTTTAGTCCATAGTATTTATTTTTCTGTTAGATCCCACTTCTTTTTTTTTCTTTTTCTTTTTTTATTTTATTTTCTTTTATTTTTTACTTTATTGTCCATAATGAGTTATAGATCCCACTTCTAAAAATGGTTTTCTTTGTTGTAGGAAGGTAGACATTAGCAGGCGTGGAGGTAATGAGAACAGATCCCACCTCGTGTTTCCTTGGTAACATGAGAATGGGAAACATCCATAGGATTTACAATACTACGTGAAGGCAAGCATCACTTCCACTTGGCCCAAGGAACAAAGTCCTCTGACCGTGGGAGCAGACTAAGTCCTCTCTCTTAAATATTAATTCAGGCTACTGGAGGTGGCGCATGACTTTAATCCTGGCACTCAGGAGACAGAGGTAGGAGAATCACTGTGATTCCCAAGCCAGTCTGGGACTACGCAGTGAGTTCCAGGTCAGCCTGGTCTAAAGGTAGACAATAACCTCAGAAAAAAACCAAACCCAAACAAAAAATTAATCCAACAGAGTCTGTCAGTCACTTGCCTGGTCATAATAACCCCTCAGCTAAAGACATACTAAAGATATTGGAGGAATATTCCGTTAATGAGATGTGCTGTTGCTTATGGATCTTCACTGTTAATCCTGTCAACTTTTTGAGTTCTAAATAAAAAATTGTAATGTTGCAGATTTTTCCTTTCCTTTTCTTCTTTGGATGCTAGCCAAAATCCTACGCATGTTTGCCCTGACACTCTGGGAGCTTTTTTAAAAAACCTTTTCTCAATAAATCTCCTTTGCTTTAAATTTTTTAAAATTTATTTGCAAGGGGAGAGAGAGAGAGAGAGAGAGAGAGAGAGAGAGAAAGAGAGAGAGAGAGAGAGAGAGAAGAGAGAAAGACAGAGAGAATGGGTACACCAGGAGCCCCAGCTGCCACTGCAAATGAATCCAAATGCTTGATTCTCTTTGTGCATCTGGCTTCATGTGGGTTCTGGGGGATTGGATTCAGGGCATTAGTTTTGCAGGCAAGAGCCTTAACCACTGAGCAGACTCTTCAGCCCATTCTTTGCTTTATTTACTCTTCATTATCATGGTGCCAGTTTTCTGCACTCAGGAGGCAAAGGACCTGGCTGCTTGGAAATCAGCAACGCTTGTTTCCCCCAGATCTTTGGAAGAAATCTTTTCTTTTCTAGGACAATGTTCACCTTACCATATAAAATTCATAATCCATATTATTAGTATTTTAGTAGACTATTATAGCTCTTGAAAATAATTATTTAAAAACTTGCTATAACACAGGAATAAATTCAACATTATATTAAGCAAAGAGGTTATAAAAGAAAATTGCTGCCTTAGACGATTGAAAAAAATAACCCGTGAATTATGTTTGTTTTAACTTGCTTATCCCAAAGATGCCTTGTTCCTCTTCAGTTATTAGGAAGAGATATTCTACTATCAAAAGCTCAACTGACCTATCAAACTTTTGGTGATGTCTTATTTAGGTAAAAATACCAGGTGCTCTCTATGTGGTATTTTCTGGATATTTTGGTGAATGTTGCTGTGTATGGAATTAGAAGTTGCTCATTCAAGGCTGAGAATTAGCATTAAACATATCTGGATATTCTCAGGCTAGGATATAATTATTGTCCTAGAGAAATGTTGGTTAGTTGCTTAAAAGACCCTAGATGACCAATAAAGTCATGTATGATAATGCCCAAAATCAGAAAAAATATAGATTGCTTCATTTAGACATGATAACTTTATTTAGTTTATAACTATAAGTATAAATTATCAAATAGAGCATAGGGATTGTTATTACAAATCAGTTTCATGAAAACTGTACAGACAACACCCAACTCAGTACATTTACCATCTAAATTCTGAAGAGAAACCACACACTTCCATGTATCTATATGGTCTGACCTTTTTTATTTTGCAAGGCCCTTAATTTAATAGAGCAATGTAGTTGATATAACCAGAATCATATTTATAGATTTAGATAATTATCTAATAGATTCCATTTTCTTGGGCTGACCTGATCATATAGAAATCATCTCATCTGCCCAATGTGTTCACACTCCCTAGAGCTTTCCACATGGCAGCTTTAATCTCTTTATTCCGGAGGCTGTAGATGAGGGGATTGAAGAGTGGAGTTACCATAGCATAGAACAAGGTTGCAACTTTCTGCATCCCAGCAGAATGTCCGAGTCCTGGGCTTACATACATAACCATCAGAGAACCATAGAAGAGCGATACCACAGCCAAATGAGACCCACAAGTCGAGAAGGCTTTATGTCTCCCGGTGGCTGAAGGCATACGGAACACAGCTATTAACACAAGAGTATAGGACCCAAGAATGAGGAAAAAGTTACCAAAAATAACTAATGAGCTCAGAACATAGCAAAGCAGTTGAGTTCTTGGGACAGAAAAGCACACCAATGCAAAGAGAGGCCCTGGGTCACATACAACGTGGTCAATGATGTTTGGACCACAGAAGGGCATCTGAGAGAGAAGAACAATGGGGATTAAGAACCATAGGAACCCAAAAACCCAGCAGATGATGACCAGTTTGGCACAGAAATTGCCAGTCATGATATTAGGATAGTGCAAAGGGCGGCAGATAGCCAGGTACCGATCAAAAGCCATGACTGTCAAAAGAAAGCATTCAGATGTACCCAAAGAAAAAAAGAAATAGAATTGGAGGAAGCATCCAGCAAAGGAGATTATCTTTTTCTCTGAGAGAAAATTGGCCAGCATTTTGGGGACTGTAGAAGAGACATACCAGATTTCTAAAAAGGAAAAATTCCCTAGGAATATGTACATGGGGGTGCGAAGTGTCTGGCTACATAACAGAGCAAACACAATGGCTCCATTCCCTGTTATGGTGAGGGCATAAGTTGTAGTGAAGAGTGAGAAGAGAAATATTTGAATCTTCCACTCACAAGAGAAGCCTTGGAGTATGAATTCCCTTACAGGAGCAATGCTGGAACCTGGATCCGAGATATTCATTGGGATATTCCTACAAGATCAACAAACATCATGGGTACTGGTTAGGACAAGTTGTAAATGTGCTAAATTTTGAAGAAAGAAGACAAGACAATGAACTCCGACTATTTTTTCCAAAAGAATCATCAATTAGGAAGAAAATACCTTATTATTTTCTCATCAATAGACTTTTAGTTTTATGAATAGTAAATACTTAAAAAGTAGTTTGTTTTTACATAGAAACAAACTTTTGCTTGCTTTTAAATCTTTACTATGTGACTGTGACCATGATAGAATTACACAAAGTTAAACTCATTTTTGAAAGCGTATTTTTAGATAATGATGATCTATAATACTTCCAACTATCTGACCCCAAATTGTCATTTTCTTAAGTCTAAAACCTACCTATGGTGTAATAGACAGGTAAGGAAAGTTTCAAGTTGACTCTACCTATAAAATATATTACTTAACATTAGTTAAATAGCCAAGGATATGAACATATTTTATAGTAATTTGGTAGAAATTATTTGAAAAACCATTATTTCTGAATTAATTTTGTTGCTGTCAACTTTAATTTCATAAAATGCAAATATTTACTTACCAACACTGACCTTTAATGTTGAAAATTGTAATGTCTTCTGTAGAAAGCAAAGGCCTTAAGTATTTTCTTTCACTTTAATTTCATAGGCAGGTATACAATCACTATCATATACACAAAGTTAATATAGTGTTGGTTTAGTCAATAAGTGCAGATTTCAGAAAACAAGAGAGAGCATAGAACTTTACTTTTTGAAATATTTTTCCATAAAATTCCTTTATATGCTTTGATAAAATAAAAAATTCTACCTGATGTTAGATATTTTCTTTTGTCATAAATTTCCTTTGCTTTTCATTTATATGAAAATGATGTAAAGGATCTGGATTACATTAAAAAATGTAAATGTACATGTATATAATTCCTGGAAGCCCTGAGAACTTATGTTTGAGCACAAACACAAAATTTTCAAAAAAGCTCTTTTGTTTTCCAATATGTGGTATGCACCAGTGCTCTAAGAAGTGTTTAACTATGAATAAATTGTTTGTGCTCCTTATAAAATGCTCTAAAACTAGAAGTATTACTAAATTGACTTCAGGATGTTCTGAAATAGAAGGGGATTTTCACAGAGATGATATGATCTTTAGCATTACTCAAGAGCTGAGACTAACTTTGACGTGCACCAAATCTCTAAAGTTCTCGTTTTAAATCCTGCATTGCCCTCAGCTATATAAAGTCTTTTATTGCTGCACAAAAGTTAAGAATGTACCTTCTTTATCTCTCAATCTCCTAGGACTTGGTCTCTACAGTATTAGGATGATACTTTTTGTCTTGGATATTTGACAAGTCAATGATTCTCTGAGGAACCAGTAGAGTAGGCATAACTTCTCCAAGACACTTTTATTTACAAAGCAGTTCCTCATCTGGAATGTGGATTGCAAAGCACTTGTGGAAGACATATTCTGAAGATAGATAGCACCACGTGACACCAAGTGTCCTGACACAAAGTTGGGGGATATTTAAAATGTTCCTCTGCCTATAGAAGGATAGGAGCCCAATAAGGAAAATAAAGAGACATGACATTTAAAGACATTGACTGAAAATTTATGGAATTTAGAAACACATTTTAGTATGACAGCAGAATTCTTTTGATATGAAAGCAATGTAAAAGCATCATTTATGTTACTTGACAGAGGAATGGGGTAGCTTCCTTATTGGTGAAAAAAGTATTTGCTTTCATTGATTACTGTCTCTTCATTTTTACCTTATGGCATTTGGGGGTTGACATAGTATAATTAAAGCATTCAAGTGGGAATGGCTACTCATACCAAAAAGTGTAAGATATTGAGGACATCAGAAATGAACAGGCTAGAAACACAAGTCTCCGTAAAAGACTACAGAAAGTGCCCCAAATTCCCATGAGAAGCTACAAGGAGGAAACAGACCATTCAAATATTTATTACCTGTGAGTCATTCTACTTCAGTTACTAATTACTCCTAAAACAAGGCCAAAAGGCTCTTTTTCTTTCCAACTTACTGTATACAACAGTGCTCTATGAAGTTTTTAACTATAGATAAATGAAAGCTATGTTTGTGCTCCTTTGAGAAATCTCTACCTCCTTTTAAAATGCTCTGAAACTAGAAGCATTACTAAATTGCCTTCAGGGTGTTCTGCAATGAAAGGGGATTTTCACAGAGATGCCATGATCTGTAGCACTACTAAAAAGCTGAGGTTACCATAGCTTTGATGTACACCAAATCTCTCAAGTTCTCTTTCTTTGTTTATACTTATTTTCATATGTGTGTGTAATATGCATCAGGGACTCTTGTCATTGCAAGTTGCAAACTCCAGATGCATGCATCCAGCTTTATGTGGGTGTTGGAGCATTGAACCTGGATTGGCAGACTTTGCACCTTTAACTGCTGAGCAATGTCCCTTTCCCCACTGCAGAAACCACTGGTGCAGGGGAACCATTTTGTTTCATGAATCAAATATCAAATATCAACAAGGGAGAAAAGGATATGGTAGGGTTTGGAGGAGTCAAAGTGGTCTCCATAAAGGAATTAAAGTAAGAGGACAAATAGTAACATCTCCCTTATGATGACTGTTTAATATGAATACATTTGTTTTATGCCCATTCTCTAATCTCTTTGGTCTCTTAGTTGTTTTTTTTTAAAATTAATTTATTTTTTTATTTTTTTGGTTTTTCGAGGTAGGGTCTCACTCTAGCCCAGGCTGACCTGGAATTCACTCTGTAGTCTCAGGGTGGCCTTGAACTCATGGTGATTCTCCTATCTCTGCCTCCCAAGTGCTGGGATTAAAGGCGTGCACCACCATGCCCGGCAAAATTTTTTTTATTTTTAAGTTGCCATAGAATTATATGTAATTGTTACATACAATATTTCTGCACAAAATCTTTTAAAAATTATTATTATTCCTAACTTTTTCCTCTATATATTTTCACAGAGGAGCCTTGTGTTCTGAGGCTTTGTCATCTTGTTGGAGAGGTGGTGCAGTCAGAGAAAACAATTTCTCTTTCTTTGGGAAAGGTCCTTTTTGGTCCTGCATTGAAGGAGAAGTCTCAGCTTCACCCCCGAGTTCTCAGAAATTCACAAAGGTATTCTTTTTTTAAAAAAATATTTAATTATTTATAGATAGAGAGATAGATGAGAGAAAGATGGAGAGAATAGACACACCAAGGCCTCCAGGAATTGAACCCAGGTTGTTATGCTTTGCAGGCAAGTGCTTTAACCACTGAGCCACCTCTCTAGCCTGCAGAAAGTTTTTCTTGTTGGGATGGTTACTAGATAGATTGCTGTGTGGGGAGTGGAGCCAGAAAATACCTGGGAAAGTGAAGTCTCAGAGTTTCAGAATGTGTTTAAAGAAGTCACAAGAAGTCAAACCAGAAAAGTGAAGGTAAAAACCATCCATTTTGGCTGTACAAACATTGACCTGATAGATGAATTGATTTGTTGCTCCAGATAAACAGTTTTCCCAGCTCCATAATCTAATAATCCTGTCACAGGCAGTAGTTACCCTAGTTTCTTTTCTTTCTGACTTGTGCCCACTGAGTGGAGGCAGACAACAGACATTTCAAAGGTAGATGCCTATAGGCATTGGTAGTAGATAGAATGGTTTCCATGTGAGTGGTTGGGGAGGTCACTGCTTGGCTATATGGATATATGGTTTACGCATTCTCAGTTTGAATGTTTCTTTCCCTTTTAATTATCTACTTGCCTCTGCAGGAAAGCAAGAGAGCCATTCTAGCAAAGCATATGCACAGAAAAATATCATTATTCCAGTTCTTGAATTCTAGAAATAGTAAGACCTAACAGAATCACTTCTATCATGTAAAAAGCAGGAGAAGAAAAGAAGAAAAAGAGCTAAAACACAAGATGAGTCATGGAAGCTGAGCTCTACTTTGAAGAGCAAACCTAATATTAATGAAGGCAGTAGGGTAGAGAACTTATCTTGTTTCCAGTCGCCCTCCTCACTGTCTCCACGCTGGTGGAGCTGCTTATGGAGAGTGTCTAAGTGCAGTCACTCTGTGCCCCTCATAGACCAGGCAAGGGGAGTAGGTAATAGCCTGATGGCCTCTCAACTTAGCTTATTAGGTATATCAGAATAAAAAGTGAAAAAGGACTGGAGAACCGTGAACTTGATGAAAGAAAGAGAAGTTTGGAAATATTTAGTGTTCCTTTGAGTTGAAATTCTTAAAGTTTAACCTTACCTACTGAAGCTGGACACCAGGAAATAGTTTCCAGAGGTCTCCCTCTCTCCATGTTGTCAGGTTCTTGGAACCAAAGTGGAAAAGATTCACACAAAAAGTAAAAAAAAAAAGAAAAGAAAAGAAAACAAGAACCATTATTTAGAACAAAGCAATAGTATGAGGTGAGTTCACTGCCAAGAGGGGCTGTGAGCCACCTTAGTGAGTGTCATGGTTTGATCCAGGTGTCCCCACAAACAAATGAATGTGTTCTGGGTAATTGATCCTCAGCTTGATGGCAGTTTGGGTTTTACAACCTCAATGAAGCTGTGTCGTCAGGGGTGGGTTTATGGGATTATAAACCAGCTTCCCCTTGCCAGTGTTTGGCACACCTTCCTGCCGCTGTTTGCAGTGCTGTGGCAGAGGTGATGTCCACCCCTCTGCTCATGCCATCATCTTCCCTGTCAGGATGGAGTCTCCCTCGAGTCTGTAAGCCAAATAAACCCATTCCTCCACAAGCTGCTTTTGTTTGGGTTCTTTCTGCAAAGCAACTAGAAAGCTGACGGCAACAGTGAGAAAGTACTCAAAGCCCTGGGTTACTGCCTGGGGCATCTTTGTAAGGAGTTGGGAAGAAAGTTATTAAGGGGCCACTTCCTGCTTCTGCTGCCACAGCTGGAGCTCCTTTTGCTGCCATTTTTTCTACATTGGCCATGAAGGATGGTACCCTAATACTGTGAGTAAAAATAAACCTTTCCTTCCTTAGCTTGCATTTGTCAGGAATTGTATTGCAGCAGTGTGAAAATGGCTAATATGCAAAATCTCTTAGGAAATCCAATATATTCATTTATTTGTCTATTTCCTTTGGCAGTATTCTAGTAATAGGATTGCTGTTATGAGCAACTGCTCTAATAATAGCACACAGATTAACTTCCTCTCTCCTCTTCTGCCTGGCTATCTCTAGTTATGAGTATATTCAGAGCTGAACCATAATCCTGGCATGAGGCCTCCAAATCCTCTTTCCTCTAATTGCTGTCTCATGAATATTAGCCAGCCTAACTCATTAAGAAGAAGTCATGTCATTTATAAGAAAAGGGAGGGAACTTGAGATAATCACAGTCAATAAATCACACACAGAAATACAAGTATCACACATTTTCTCTCCTATGTGGGATCTGAAAACAAAGATAGGAAAGTAGAAGTAGGCCTATTAGGTAGAGAATAAGAAGGGGACCAGTGGGAGAGGGGCGTAGAGATAAGTGGGGAATTAGGAATGTGATAAAAAGTACTGTATATGCATGTATGAACATGCCATGATGAAACCCCATGCTTTGTTTGGAGTTGTTATCTGGTATTGAAGGAAATGTGGCAGATATTAGTTTTATTCAAATAAAGTAGGTTAGTTTTCACACCGTTTGTGTGAAAACTATTAATTTATTGAGATATATGGTGAGTCTCTTCAATTAGATAGTATGATGATGGGAAGACAGCAACTTTGGTTTGTAGAACAATTTTCTTGATTTTCAGTATTGGTAATTGATGTTGCATAATGTACACTTGGAAATTACAGGTCTATGTTTTTTACTTGGCAAATTACATGATTGTCTTTGTGTGTGTGCGCGCGCCATGGCATATATGTGGAGGTCAGAAAACCACTGCAGGTGTAGGTCCTTGCTTTCAACTTTGTTTAAGGCAGGGTCATTAATTGTTTACTGTTGTCCACACCAGGCTCACTGTCCCACAAGTTTCTGGGGATTCTCCTGTCTCCATCTCTCATATCACCATAGGTGGGCTGAAATTACAGACACTCACTCACCTCTACAACCAGCTTTCTGTGTGGGCTCTGGGGATCTGAACTGCAGTATTACACTTACCCAGTAAGCAATCTCCCCAGCCCCCAAAATTATCTTTTTAAAAAATACTTTATTTATTCATTTTTCAAGCAGAGAGATACAGAGAGAGAGAGAGAGAAAGAGAGAGAGAGAGAGAGAGAGAGAGAGAGAGAGAGAGAGAGAGAGAGAGAGAGAGAGCACACCAGGGTCTGGCTTATGTGGGTACTGGGGAATTGAACCTGGGGCCTTAGGCACTAGAGGCAAGTGCCTTAACCGCTAAGCCATCTCTCCAGCCCCCAGAATTGTCTTTTTAAAAGTAATTTTATATGTGTTTTGCCTGTTTAGTTACAATCAGTATGGATCTTAACTTTTGGCATTTGCCACACAGAAATAGCCAAATAACAATTTACCAGAGATGACAAATTTATAAACATTAATACCAACCACTCCTTTCCCAAAGGCAGAAAGGGCTAGGGATATGGCTCAGTGGTACTTACCTAGCATGTTTAAGGCAGAGAGAGAGAGGGAGAGAGGGAGAAAGCAAAGGAGAGAGAAATTTTGCTATAATACTGAAAAATAAGAAATAGTTAATGCATGGATGTCATGGAAAAAACAGGACAATAAACTCTTCTAGTAAAACTGTCCAGATTTGCTTATCTGAAAACATCGCTCCATCCAAGAGCAGCTCTTAAATCAAGAAACATCAAAAGTGGGCCTCTGGGGTCCTTTGGCCTCCTTGACCTGACTGGTTCAGAGATTCTTTAACCAGAGAGAACAGATAAGGTCCTCCTGTCTGATTAAAGAAGTTTTAGAATTCTCCTGTGCCAAAGACCATTGACCCTTTATCTGTCTACTCTTTATTTCAAACATGACAAAGAGAAAAAGTTGTATCTGTAAATCAAACCTCACCTTTACTTGGAAACTATGAGTCTGATTTTTCCTGTGCATTTATGTTTCAGGGAAATTGTTGAGTGATCTGGACTACTTTTTTTTTTTTTTTTCGATGTAGGGTCTCGTTCTAGTCCAGGCTGACCTGGAATTTACTATATAGTCTCAGGGTGGCCTTGAACTCAAGGCAATCCTCCTACCTCTGCCTCCCGAGTGCTGGGATTAAAGGCGTGCACCACCACGCCTGGCTGATCTGAACTACTTTAACGAGGGAGGGTATGGCATTAATCATGGCTCTATGGTAAACCTCTGGCTGCCATCTGCTTCTTGGTTTAGAGACGTGGACCCTGTGCCCCATGTTGCATTTGACATCTGTGCAAGTCTGTAAGTGTCCCTGTACTTCAGAGATGAGGTGTGCTGAGTTCCAAATGAATGGGATTTACTAGGGGATAGACTCATCTAGCTTGTATGTATTTTATTTGGCTAATGGGTAAAAGTCTAGGTTATCTTTTTTGAATTAACTAAACTATATTTGGAATTAATCATTCCCAAAAGAGCATCTTGTTTCTCCTTGGTAATTGTTCACATATTTTTCTATGCTCATGTTTAGTTTTCATTTGTGGCTCAATATATGTGAAATGTGAAAGTTTTTGTGTGTGATAAAGTTTTTATCTTTCTTGGTTTGTCAAATAATTTCTTATTCTTAGAAGAAATTTATACAGAAATTTAAGCCTCTTTAGTTTATGGCACCTTTTGTCCTTAATAAAGAATATATTCGGAATAAGAAAGAATTCCCAGAAGAGAAATTAAAGTTCTAATAATCTGCATATATCAGGCTTTCAAGAAAATCACGGGCAACAATGAAACACTAAAGAAACTTCTCAGGAGAATTTGTATAGATGAAAATGTTCAGGCATTTAGAATGAATCCTTGGTCAAGTCAGATTGGTTTATTTTGATTTATAAACAGCCATTATATTTTCTGGTACATTTTATGACAAGTTGAAGTATGAGACAAATGTACAATTTATTTTGGTAAGACTTTTCTTAGTTTATTAATAGAAAATGAATCACTCTGAACTATATAACCTTCCACTACTGGTTTTGCAGAGAGATGAGCAAACATTATTTCTACATAGCTCATATGATCAAAATACAAAATCTAACTTTCTTCTTTTTATTTTAAAATATTTTTATTGATTTATTTGCAAGCAGAGAAAGATAGAAGAGAAAAAGACAGAAAGAATGCATGTGCCAGGGCCTCCAGCCAGGACAAACAAACTCCAGATGCATACCCCTCTTTGTGCCTCTGGCTTTACTTGGGTACTGGGAAACTGAACCTGGGTTGTTAGGCTTTGCAGGCAAGCGTCTTAATTGCTGAGCCATTTCTCCAGTCCCCAAATCAAATTTTCTCATAAACTGTTTTTTAAATGATTGATATGAATTGTTTACATTAATATTGATGTCGATAACAATTATATTGCTTTGTATTGTTCTCATGTAATTCATGACTTCAAGCATCTTGTTTTAACTTTAAGACCAATAATTGGTTTAATTCATGGAAAACATGTGGATATCTAGAAAGTTGTTAATAACCAAAATACAAAATGTTAGTTATCAGGCATCTTTTTAATTTGCCTATTAATTTTACGTCACAAGTATTAACAGTTTGGTGGGATGTTTAGCTGCCTTTAAACCAATGTAAGATATGTTCATTTTTGCTTCTTCAAGAAATTTGAAATGGGATGTGTTTGGTGTGTTTATAATTGTGTGCTGATGGTACTCTGCTGGCAGACAAGTGTTATGTGACAGACAAGACTGAAATACCCAACACCTATTTTTTTCTTGATCTTAAATATATATATTTATTGTCCCTCATATGTTACATTATTCAGTGGGAAAACAATGAGTTGTTATCCCTAATTCCCCAATGTCCCCCCTCTTCATCCCCAATCAGCTGGATATCCTCCTCCATGTACCATCTGGATCAGTCCTTGTGGCAGGAGACCCTGGATAGCCTAGTACTCAGCCCGGTCCTCCTGGTCCAAGTGTCCAACACCTATCTTTTGCTATGCTCATGAGTATAAAGAACTTGCTGCTTTGTTCAAATTTGAAACTAACGTGAAAACTGAGACAATACTATTTATTAATTCAAGGAAGCACAATTATAGTGTAAAATAATGGATGCAGGTTTTGTTTATTAAAATCAGAGTAATTTGTTTTAAAATAAAAATATTTGATTGTGTCAGAATGTGAAAGAAAATGAGAAAAGGCCAAGTTTGAGATGCTACAGCAAGTTATCAAAGTTTGAATAGAATATTTGCCTTAGCTTAAATTAATTGTAATTGTTAGATGTGTCGTTAAGACACAAAGGTGTGTACCAAGATTTTACAGCAGCACGAAGGATGTGTTTTTCTATATGTTCCCAGGGTGACTGATATTGACACTTCAGTTTCTGCCATTCCAGAGAGCATTGTGGAGAGATAACTAGGGCAGAGCCATGGATATTAGGTGGCAGACAAAGTCCCAAATTAATCAATCAAAAGTAAATAAAAAGAATGGGCTGTGTTATGACTCCGGCCTGAGAATTTTGATGCCACAGTGCCCAGGTCAGCTTTTGAGCAGAAACTGAAATACAGCCAACTCAGAAAATGGCAGCTAGGAAATCCCAAGGCTCATTAGGTTGAGCGAAGGTGTAATGACCACAGGAGCCTCATACAAGCCAGAGCCTTAGGGACAGGACATGCTTCTGATCCACACTCCCATCCTTTAATTAGGACTCTAAGGAAGGGATTAAGGCAGACACTGGGCAACTGTGGTGGTCATCAGAAGATGCTGTTTCCTAGCCTGGGATTGTGAGGAGGGGCTTGTGTGACGAAGAGTCTCTCCTTCAAAGCACATGCTTCCAGATAATGACGTAAGTTCTACCTACATGTGCATTCAGACTCCCCTCACTTCCTGGGCATCTGTCTTTATAGTGTTAAAATGATTTTATTCTCTTTTAAAAAAGAGACCTTTTCATTTACTGTTTTCCTTGATATATATCATTTCATCATTTCACACTTAGAAAACTGCTTGACTTTTGGGTCTAGATTTCTGCATTTAGAACCAACTATTCACAGCAAAGTGAGACTCCTATAGCACGAAGGGATTCTACTTTGAACAGTCAATACAAGGTTTGGATAAGATAGAACTTTAGACACCTAAAGGCACCGGACTTGTGACAGTATTGTCTTAAGACTACTTACTCAATTCTACTATAGTTCCTCTTAGATTCTAATTTACATTTCTTTATTTCAGCTGTGTTTGGCTAACTCTTCACTTCTCCCAAACAAAATTTAAAATTCCATATCTCAAACAATTACTTACAACAAAATTATGCCTTTCTCCATAGGAAATGCACCCATGGGTAATGTCTGTAACTGACAGATATTTCTTGGTGTTTTAGGTGAATTTAAAAATATAACAGTTATCACCAAAAGGAATTCAGATGGCTTGTCAATTCCAACTAGAAAATATTTTTCATTTTTGGTGTAGTCATTTGTTCCTCTAATGATACTTTAGTATAATACAGGCAAAAATAAATAAAGGCAAAATATAACATATTTTATTTCTTAAAGAACCAGAAATCTCATGAGGGAAGTGTTACTCCACTGATTAATATTTTTCTTATCCCTCTCTTTGGATGTCTATTTAGAAAGATCAAAGACAGCTATTCATAACTTCACAATTATTTGAGTATCCTTTTCTTCTCTCTGTGAAGTAGGGACCTTAAAATGCTTTTCTTTTTTTTATTACTCATTCTCAGTTCCTTTGGTGTATGTCTTTTGTAAACTAAAAGCATTTTTGTTGACTTTTGCAAATCCTCACATTATTCTTAGGATATGAAGCAGGAAATGATCACTGGACCTTGCAGAGAGGAGGCAAATTTTCCTACTGCTAGAGAATGTGATCATGAAGCTGG
>PVHP010035050.1:0-18756 GCA_004024765.1 Zapus hudsonius | reverse complement strand
ACACTAAGAATCAGCCGCTTTTATAGGAAAAGAGACACGGATCGTCCCATGATTGGCTGGCTCCTGCTTGCCACCTCCAGGCGCCACGGGATTGGCTAGGGACAGTTTCTCAAAGCATTGCCTAAGGTGGAGTTGTTTCCCACTTAGCTGCAAGAGAGGGGGCGCCATCCTGCCATGGCGATGTCCCGGCTCCCTACAAGTTCAGGGACTGAAAAGATGGCTTAGCAGTTAAGACATTTGCCTGCAAAGCAGAAGGACCCGAGTTTGATTGCCTAGTACCTACATAAAGCCAGATGCACAAGGTGGTGCATGTGTCTGGAGTTCGTTTGTAGTGGCTGGAGGCTCTGGTGCCCCCATTCTTTCTCTCTCCCTCTCTCTCTGCCTCTTTCTCTTCTCTCTCTCTCTTAAATAAATTTTTTTTTAAAAAAGTTAGTTCATCTCACAAAACTATTACTACCACTAGATGAGAACACAGGCTCCCAGAACTCCAGCACAAAGAAGGCACACAAACTACAGTCTGCTCATGAGTGGATGGACTGGCTGTTATAACCAGTTTTACTCCCTTGGGTGCTTCTCACCTGGAGTCTCAACTTTTGTTCAGCTCTCCCTTCTCATATATTCTCCACACTGCCAGAGTACTTTCTATACTGCAAATCTAACATCTTTGCCCCTTTTTCAAAACCTCCAGTGGGCCAGGTGTGGTGGTGAACATATATACTTATCAGCACTCCAAAGGCAGAGACAGGAGAACACCACAAGTTTGAGGCCAGCCTGGTCTATGTAGCAAGTTCTAGAAGAGCCAATGATATAAGAAGACCGTTTCAACAAAACAAAACCACCCACCTAAAAAGAAAGTTTTCAGCCGGGCGTGGTGGCGCATGCCTTTAATCCCACCCAGTACTTGGGAGGCAGAGGTAGGAGGATTGCCTTGAGTTCAAGACCACCCTGAGACTACATAGTGAATTCCAGGTCAGCCTGGGCTAGAGTGAGACCCTACCTCGAAAAAAAAAAAAAAAGAAAGTTTTCAGGCTATGTAGCTCAACTGTAAGTGCCTGGCTACATGTGTGAGGCCTTAAATTCAGCCTGTAGTATCACAAAAAGTAACTTCCAATTCCTTCATCTCCCATCAATGCCCACCAATGTCACACCTCAAACATATCAAACTTAGTTTCTCAGGCTGGAGAGGTGGCTCAGTGGTAAAGGTACTTGCTTACAAAGCCTTAGGGCCCAGATTTGACTCTCCAGTACTCACGTAAAACCAGATATACAAAGTGGTAAATGCATCTGGAGTTCATTTGCAATGGCAAGAGGCCCTGATGCGCCCAATCTCATTCTCTCTCTCAAATAATTTGTCTCCCTAAATTATTCAGGTTGGCCTGAAACTCACTCTGCAGCCTAGGCAGCCTTGAACTTGCCACTGTCCAGCCTCAGCCTCTCCAGTAGCTGGGATAACAGGCCTGGGCCAGCAGGCTTCATAAAAGTGTTTTACTTTAACTCAGCCACAGCAGACTTCTCAAGAGCTTCCTTCCAAATAGTCCAGCTCAACTTGCTTTGTCTCCTTCTGGCCAGTGTTCCTTGTATGTGAAGCACCTTTCCTCTTTCTTTATGCAGCGAGTGTAGCTACAAAAACCTCCAGCAAGCCTCCTTCACTGAGACCTCCTCATGTCCTTCCACAGCACTCACTAAGATATCACATGTGGGAACAACACTCTCTCTCACAAGGAGCCGTTTCTGTCTCCTACACTGCCAAATAGCATATGTACAGACATTCCACAAAGGCTAGCACATGCAAGTTGTTAAATGAATGATTTATAAAAATCATTTATAAAAACCAGGGCAGGATGTGCACTCAGGAGGCACCTGGGCTAGAGGGAGACCCTGCCACAGAAAAAAAAAAGTGGCCAGCGGCTGAGGAGATGGCTCAGGGGCTAAAGTGATGGCTGTGCAAACCTGAGGGCCTATTTCCTGATGCCAGCACCCATGTAAAAGCTAGGCCCGGCCCCATGTCAATCTGTGGCTCTCACAAGCATCCACCCCAAACACACGGAAAGTAATTTCTAACGTCCAGGCAAAAAAGGAAGGAAGCAAAGAAAGGAGATGGCAGAGCGGGAAAGCAAGGAGGGAACAAGCGCGCACACCTAGGGAATTAAAAAGAGGGCATTTATTATCAACCCATTATTTTCAAGTTGTCTAAGCCAGTGCTTGCCAAAGAGACAATGGTACTTATGTATACAGTGCTCCAGCAGACTCTAAGTACAACATCTAAGTCACACATGCCCTAAACATTCCTAGCCCATGCAACCCACTTCATTCACCAGGGAATGCATTGTAATGAAAAATGTTAGTAACATGCACTTTATAAAAGCAAAGAAATGGCCACATGTGGTGATGCACACCTGTAACACCAACATGCAGGAAGCTGCGGTAGGAGGATCACCATGAATTCAAGTCCAGCCTGTGCTACAGAGGGGGTTCCAGGTCAGAACAGTAAGACCCTGGGCTACAGTAAGACCCTGCAGAGAAGGAGGAGGAGGAAGGAGGAAGGGAAGACAGACGGGAGGGAGAAGAGGAGAGGGGGAGGGGAAGGGAAGGGAGGGGAAGAGAGAAGAGAGAAGAGAGAAGTTTCAATTAGAAAAAAAAAAAAGCCAGGCATGGTGATACACACCTTTAGTCCCAGCACTCAGGAGCGGAGGCAGGAAGATCACTGTGAGTTGGAGGCCAGCCTGGGACTACAGAGTGAGTGCCAGGTCGGCCTGGGCTAGAGTGAGACCCTGCCTTGAAAAAGGAAAAGAGACACACTTCCCAGGTTCAGGGTCTATTGCGGAAGAAGTGGCAGAAAGATTCTAAGAGCCAAAGGAAGGATAGGGCTGCTTACAACACAAATTTCCAGACACAAAACGGCCTTGAAATTCATGACCCTGCAGTGCCTGATAATACCTACACATAATGGGAGAGAAAGATGATGACACCGAAACAAAACAGAGACTCACTGAGAGGGGGAAGAAATATGGGGATGGGGAAATCATAATGGATATGGTCTACAATTATGGAAGCTATCAATAAAAAGATTTTAAAAAGGAAAAAAGATACCTGACATAATGACGTCTTGGATTTATTTGTAAACTTATCCTATTTCATCCTGATAATGTGTCATCATTGATGTAGAGTTATAAAGGCATAAAAATAAATTCAATGCAATACCAGTATCATGATTTATAGCAACCCACAAACTGCTTTTGTGGGGCAAGTTGTAGTTTTCAAATCACACTCTGAGAAAACAATCACAAGATACCTAGTCTTTGATGGGGCTTCATGTAAGTTAGTTCTTGGGGTGTGTGTTAAAGGAAACGGCTGCTAAAACATTTAACTCTTAAAATGGCATAAAGATTTTTCTGCATTTGATGTCCTTAAGGAAACAACTGAATAATACTATGAAGTATTCTGAATTGTTTCAATGCACTGCCGCTTAATAAAACTTTGTGTTTCTTGGGCTGAAGACAAGCACTTCCTTGCAAAGCCTGATGGGCCTAGTTTAATTCCCTAGTACTCATGTAAAGTCAAATAAATGTACAAAGTGGCAAGAGGCCCTAGCATGCCCATTCTCCATCTTCTCACCCACCCCATGCTTGCAAATAAATAAAAATAAAGTTGGGGCTGGAGAGATGGCTCATCAGTTAAAGGTGCTTGCTAGCAAAGCCTAATGGCCTGGGTTCGATTCCCCAATACCTATATAAAGCTGGACACACAAAGTGACAAATGCATCTGGAGTTCTTTTGCAGTGGCAAGAGGTCCTGGCATGCCCATTCTTTTTTTTTTCTCTCTCTCTACCTCCCTCCTTCCCTCCTTCCCTCTCTCCTAGCAAATAAACATATAAAATCTTTTAAAAACAAATAGCTTCTGTCACCAATAGGACAGATAATTCAAATTTTAAAACATGCTTCAAAGAAGAAATTTGGTATAAGCCAATAAATAACCTTGGCCCCCCAAGTGGTGGCATTAAAGGTGTGCCCCACTACAGGTGATTCTTGGTGGTGTTGGCTGCTGTTATTGCTAGCTTATTTATTTGCATGTATCTGCACCAGGGTCTCCTACCCCTGAAAACAAAGGCAAGCTAGATACATGGACCTTTTTTTTTTTTTTTGCATCTGGCTTTAGCAGGGGGAGGGGAAGTTAGCTTGATAAGCAAGTGCCTTTAACCACTGAGCCATCTCCCTAGACCCTTTGATTTTTGTTATTGTTTGTTTTGTTTATGAGAGTCTTACTATCTAGCCTCAAACTCACAATCCTTCTGTTTCAGCCTCCTGAATGGTAGGGTTACAAGCATACAACGTTACACTACCCAGTTAACTCCAGACACATTTTGAATTGCAATTTTTGATAAAGCAATATAAAAGCCATGAGTGACTTCTTAAGTTTTTACCACATAAGCAATTAGGTTGCAAAAAATAAGCTAGGTTTTTTCAGTACCATTGATCAGTAAGTAATAGATTTAAAGATTTCTTAAGCTTATAACAGAAACTTCTTTGTGAAATTGGAAATTTGTTTTAATAATTTTCCTTTTAACATTACTGATTAAAAAAACTTCTTTTAAAGACAGTAATAACCAAGAAAACTTATATTTACATAATACCATGAAATTTGCAAAGCAAAAGTTTCTTGCTATACTTCCTTTTTGTTGTCACTGTTTTGCTTTCGAGATAGGGTCTCATGCAGCCCAGGCTAGCTTCCAACTTACTATGTAGCCCAGGATGGCCTCTAACTCACTGTATAGTCCAAGCTGACCTTGAATTCCTGATCTTTCTCCAAGTGACAGGATTACATGTGAGCCACACGCCTGGTTGCTACTTTCATTTTTTTAAACAGACAAGCTTTCTAAAAAGGAAATTAAAGGAATATAAAATATAAAACTACAATACCTTCAACTTACTACATCTCTTTTAGTCAGACATGTCAGGCGTGACAATGGGAACTGCGGCAGAATACTGGTATATTCCAAATGTTCATTCAGCTACCAAATGCATATCACACATGTACCATCCAACCCAAAACTTTCAGGAAATGTTCTTCCATCACCCAAGGTAGACAGAAACATGCCTTTCCTGATCAATAGGTTGTATCTAGCACTTGTGCTCGACAAGGTTTCACTTCTGATACATCACTGGGTGTTTCATTCCCATGAAAATGAGATAGGGATGTAGCTTATACAAACTGTTCCCAGCAGTGTACAGCATACAAACTCAAAATAAAAACACTTAAAATAAAATGGCCAAGCTACTGAAGTCTAAGTAGGCAAATACTTAAGCAGCAACGACTTTTACTCTCTTCTCTGAACATAAGCATTATACATCTTCACTTGGGTGCAGTACTGTAAAAGCAGCTCTCATTCCGAGGAGGAGTAAACAGTTTTTAAAACCTAGGCCACAGAACTATGCAAAGTAGACGGCTTCACCTGCTGCACCGGTACCCTTGCCCATGCGGCACTGTTACTCTGGCCAACACGCTCGGCCTTTTCAAGCACACGTAATGTGTAATGAATTAAAAAACAAACCTGGTCTAGTCTGAGCTATCAGCTCCATCTAGACATTTCAGATACCCAAGAGACTTCATTCTACGCGTTTTAACAAACAAGACATTCATTTACATAGCCCCTAAAATGGAAAACAAAAACACCTGTATTTCTGCATTTTCTTCCACCAACAGAAAGAACTACTTCTCAGACACTTGTACTTCGCAGGCTCCCGGCCTCGCTCAGCGTGCTTACTGACGAGGAATCTCGCCAGTTTTCCACGCTCCACAAGCAACAGAACAAACGACTCGCACACCCAACACACCAGGGGAAGGAAATCAAGCAGAGCTGCCGTATGTGGATCACCACGTTTCTCCTTCAAAGCCTTTCTAGTTACTGTTTTTGCGGCTATCAAGAGCTTTGCTTGCTAAAAATTCACACAACAAATAACATTTTCCTCCATCGGCTCAATCGATGGGCTCACGGCACAGTTCAGTTTCCAGAGTCGGGTTACCTGACCTGCTTTCTGCTTTACGATTTCGGACAGTCGCGTAGGCGCAGCCATCGCCGAGGCTCCGTGCAAACGGTCTGGGGGTGGGGTGGGGGGTCATCCCGGGTACCCGGATGCCTTCCCGACCGCCCCCGGGTCCGCCGCACAGCCGGGGACCCCGGGTCCGGGGAAGCACACACCTCCCCGGGCGGCCGGCCGGGCCCGGCCGGGCCCGACTTCCTGGCTCGCGCGCGGGCTGGCTTCTTCCGTCCTTACCTTCATGGTGCCTCCGGGGCCGCGCGCTCCGCTCGGAAGCCCCCGCTCCACCGGCACCTGGAGGGCGAACAAAGACACCCATCACACGGCCGTCGCCGGGCCCGCGGCCCGCCCCACGGTCGCGACCCCACGGACTTTCTCGTCCCCCGCCATGACGCCATTTCTGTCACAGGAAACTCCCGCGCGGGCGGCCCGGGGTCCCGCGCGTCCCGTCCCCCCGCCGCGCGGGCCTCGTTCGCTCGGGGCAGCCGCAGGCCCGGGCCGCGCGCAGATGGCCGCGGGACCGGCCGAGACCCCCGAGGCCCGGGGCGGACAGGGCGGCGGCGGCGGCTCCGGCTCCGGCTCGGGGCGGGGGTCCCCGCGGCCATCTGCGCGCCCCCCACCCCACCCCCCGACCGGGAAAACAGCCCCCTACCTCCCGCCGAGCCGCGCCGCGCCGAGCGCCCGGAGTCCCCGACCTCCTCCCCGCCAAGCTGCAGGCCCGGGGCAGAGGCGGCGGGCCCCGGCCCCGGCCCCGGCTCCTCCTCCTCCCGCCGCGGCGGGCGCTACCTTTGTTTGGCCGCCGCTCCGGCTCCCTCGCGGGGGGAGGGGGCGACGAGAAATCCCTCCCGGACCGAGGTCCGGGCCCCAGGCGCGCAGCCCTCCCGGGGACGGCGGCCGCCGACCCTCCGCGACTCTCTCGGTGCACGGGTCCAGGCGGTGGCCGTGGCGGCGACGAGCTTGGGCTCGAAACGCTTCCTCAGCCCCGGCGCCCGAGCTCCTCACTCCGGACTCGACTGACGGGCAAACATCGCTTCCACCCCCCCACCCCGACTCGACTCCCCCTTCCTCCAGCTCCCCTCCCCTAAGCTCCTTGTCCCCTCCCCTACCACTTTCCCGGATGGCCATCTAGACAACCTGCGATTGGTTAGAATCCTCTAGAGCCCGCCTATGACCTGTTCCTATTGGTTAGCGGGATACAAACAACGACGCCATTTTCCCACCAGTTCTATGGAAACAGAAAGTTACGCCCCGATGCATTCTGGGAACTGTAGTCCATTCCTCTATGCCAATAGGCAAACCCTAGCATGCGAGAACTACGAGAACCGCAGGGCTCATCGCCTGCGTAAGACGGAACGGGGAGGGTGAGAGGGCGTGGCCACGGGGAGCGGGGAGGTGGCAAACGACGCTTGCGCAGTGTGACCGGGATGGCGCATTTTCTTGCAGCGAGTAATGCGGCGTCGTTGGCCGCTGAGGAGGGCGGAGAGTTGTGTGGGGAAGTAGGGGGAGGGATTCCCACAGGCGTCGGGAGGAGCCCTGATCTGAACTATAAAGTGGGAAGTTGAGGCGGTGCGCCCAGCTAGTCCCGGGCCAGCGGCGTGCGGGCGTGAGATCATCGCAGAACGGTGAGCGGCGGCGGCGGCGGCGGGGGGACCCGGATGGGGAGCTGGGGCGGGGCGGGGCCGAGGGAAGAAGAAAGGAGGGAGAGGACCCGGATGCTGACCCGGCTCCGGGTGACTGACTGCAGGCCGCCGGCCGGGACGCGCGCGTGGGCGGAAGAGGGCCCTGGGCGGCGGTTCGAATCCCGCCCGCCCGCCTGCGTTCGTCTCGAGTGGGAAGGTTCGCGGTGCGCGTCGCCGCTGCGCTCCTCGGGCTCGGTGTCCGTCTAGCGATTCTGCAAACAGAATGCCCGTAGGGAGAGCACACCGTGCAATAATAGTGTGGATGCTCTGATTCCGGCCTTCCGGTCGCTGGGCTCACCGTGTGCATCGACGGACGGGGTGGACTCGGTCTGATCGGTGTGAGTTCAGGCAGAGCGTGCGCACCTGAGGCTGGAGCGGTGGGGAAACAGGTAGGGAGGTTACTTCGAGATCCAGGCCAGCCGTAGGGTAACTGGAAGGAAGGCTCGCTCTTGAATCACTAAAAGACCCCCAGCCCTAAAGCAGAGGTGGTACACACCTGTAATCCCAGCCCTCGAGAGGCAGGAGAGCAAGTGCCGGACCAGCCTGGCTGCATAGTGAGACCCTGTCTCACTTAGCAGTAAAGGAGGAAGGTAAGAAGGGAGGCGCGTCTCTGTAGAAAGCCCAACCCAAAGAGGAGGGCCATTGGAATTGGAGCTCAGCGGTGGAAAGAAGGAATGGTTTGTACGGAACAAATTTCCTACAGTTTTTCAGTCTTGGATGTAGAAGAATGATGTCCGAATCTTCTGCAGTTGTTTACCCTAAATAGGTTTGGGTTGGGGAGATGGCTCAAAAATTAAAGGCGTCTGTTTGCAAATCCTGCCAGCCAGCCCTGGTCCTGGTCCATTCAGTTCCCCAGTATCCACGTAAAGCCGGGCACAAAGCTCAAAGCACTGCATGCGAAGTGGTGCATGCTTCTGGTGTGGCAGATCCTGGCACACCCATTCATACACACACAACACCTGCATGCGGATAAATAAAATCTTAAAGAGTTCATGTAACGACTATTGCCTCTATATGTTAAATATAGCACATAGAAGTTGAAACTTCTAGCGGCGATAATAGGCAGTCTTTGAGTGGAAAAAAAGTTAAGAGTGCCCAGGCATGGTGGCGCACACCTTAATTCCAGCAGAGGTAGGAGGGTCGCCCTGAGACTACATAATGAATTCCAGGTCAGCCTGGACTAGAGTGAGCCCCTTCCTCGAAAAACCAGACCAAAAAAAGTCAAGACTGTGTGGAATGTCTTAGACTCTTAAGATACATGATACATTAGTTTTCATTCAATACCTACAAAAGGGAAGTTTGTGTTTTCGCACCACTGAATATTGACATGTCTATGTTCTCTGGAAAGTAGCAGAAATTGACTTACATGCATATTATTACACTGTGAATGAGTTTTTAAGTGCATTTATCATCTTAGTAGAGAAAGAACATCAGACAAAAAATTCTTCAGACTGTAAACAAAGGTTCACCCAGAGACAAATTCTTTTTTTGTTTGTTTGTTTGTTTTTTTATATTTTATTTATTCATTTTCAAGCAGAGAGAGAGAGAGAGAGAGAGAGAGAGAGAGAGAACGCACCAGGGCCACCACCTTGTGGGTCTGGCCTATGTGGGTCCTGGGGAATTGAACGAAGGGCCTTAGGCACTAGAAGCAAGTGCCTTAACCGCTGAGCCATCTCTCCAGCCCTTGTTTGGTTTTTTGAAGTAGGGTCTCACTCTAGCCCAGGCTGACCTGGAATTCACTATGCAGTCTCAGGATGGCCTTGAACTCATGGTGATCCTCCTACCTCTGCCTCCTGAGTGCTGGGATTAAAGGCATATGTCACCACGCTCGGCTTCGGAGACAAATTCTTGAAAGGTGTTCTCAGCCAGATGTGGTGGCTCATACCTAGAACCCCTAGAAGTAGGAGGATCTCTGTGAGTTCCAGGGCAGCCTGGGAAGTTAGATGTGTTTTGCAGGCTGTGAAAAAGATTTAATTCTTGCTTCCAAGGTAGTAACAAAAAGATAGCTCCTGACTTAAAAGAATTTTTTAGGGCTTGGGGACCTAAGCTCAGAAGTGCAAGGAGCTGGGAGATGGCTCACCTTTAAGAGCACGTGCTGCTTAAGCATGAGGTCTCTCAGGCCAGAGACCACCAAGTTCAACACCCCAGAGCCTACTTTTAAAGAGTGTGGTGTGGCCATGCACATCTGTAACCCAGGTCTGCTGGAGTGGTGGTAGGAAACAGAATTACATAGGCTTGCTGATGGACAGCAAGCTCGAGGTTGAGGAAGAGACATGAGCCATGAGAGAGGGACACCTGACACTGACCTTGGCCTCCACATCTGTGCATAGCCTACATGACTCTGCACCCATAGGTACATGCACCACACATACTGTATAGACACCAGAAGAAAGATGCTTTTTTATTCTAAATGTAATCCTGTTCCATAATTGTCTTTGCTGACATCATTTTTCTTCCTATTTTGCATCATTTTCTCTACCTCCTAAGAATGAAGTTAACTTATGTCCAGGGTTAAACTGTAAGGCAATATACATTACTAAATCGGCCCTGCTATGGTGCTGTACCCCTTATAATCCTAGCACTCCTGAGGCTGAGCCAGCCTGAACTACATAGAGGTTTCCAGGCCAGTCTAGATTATATAGCAAAACTCTGCCAGGGGAAGTGGAGGGATGTTGCTAAGGTGGTATTTGAATTATTTCAAAATATTTTGGAGCTTTCTTCTCATGGTATTTAATATGAACTGCTACTCAAAGCAAATATAGAATTTTCTTTTTTAAAATATTTTATTGATTTATTTGCAAGCAGAGAGAGACAGAAGGCACCCGAGGGCCTCCAGGTGCTGCAAAGGAACTCCAGATGCATGTGCCACTTTGTCCATCTGGCTTTATGTGGGTACTGGGGAACTGAACTCAGGTCATTAGGTTTTGCCTTAACCACTGAGCCATCTCTCCAGCCCCAGATATAGAATTTTCTTATGGGGTTGGGGTAAGACATGTTCAGGCTAGAAATTTTCTCAGAGCAGGATGGGGGCAGAGACCAAAAGATCCTTGGGGTCACTGGCCAGGCATTTTAGCCTGCTTGGAAGTCCCACACTGGTGAGAGACCCTATCTCAATGTGATACCCAATGATATCCTCTGGTCCTCACATGCACCTGCACACACACAAAGAATAGACTGCAGAAAAACAGGCTTTTCACTGAAGTGGCCTGTGCCTGTACTCCCAGTCCTCAAGAGGCTAAGGAAGAAGGACCATTCATTCTGTACTGCACAGAGAGGTCCTGCCACAAACCATTCATTTATTCATGCTTTTCAATGATGAACAATGTACAAGGTTCATTCCTTGATTTCTGTTTGTGATCTTCTAAGCTTGGTGACTCACACTTGTAGTCTCTGTACATGTGACTCATAGGTAGTAGGACTGCTACTTTGAAGCACCCTGGGTCACTAAGCAAGACTGTCAGAAAAAAAAAAAAAAAACAAGGCTGGACAGATGGCTCAATGGTTAAAGGCACTTGTTTGCAATGCCTGACAACCCAGGTTGAATTCCCTAGTACCCATGTAAAGCCAGATGAACAAAGTGGCAAATCTGGAGTTTGTTTGCAATGGCAGAAAGCCCTGGTGCACCCATTCTCTCAGTATCTGCGCCTCTCTCCCTCTCTCTCTCTCTCTCTCTCTCTCTCTCTCTCTCTCTCTCTCTCTCTCTCTCATAAGCAAAATAAAATGTAGAAATAAATTATTTTTTAAAACAACAGCCAGGTGTGGCAGCACATGACTTTTAATTTCAGCACTCAGGAGGCAAAGGTAAGAGGATTGCTCTGAGTTTGAGGCCAGCCTGGACTACAGAGTGAGTGCTAGGTCCGCCTGGGCTAGAGTGAGATCCTGCCTTGAATATATGTGTACACAGACTGGGTGTGGTGGTGCATGCCTTTAATTCCTTGGGAGGTAGAGGTAGGAGGATCACTGTGAATTCGAGGCCACCTTGAAACTATATAGTGAATTCCAGGTCAGCCTGGACTAGAGCAAGACCCTACCTCAAGAACCCAAAAATAATAATAGTAAAAGTTAAGGTAGTAGGATTTGTCCTAGCCTATCATAACACAAACATGAATATTTCTATGCTTGGCATTAACATATGGTATTCTGTCACTGAGGATTATTATCTGAAGTGCACATAAGGATTCAGGGACCACATTATCCCTGGGAAGTTATATGTAGACTTTTATTGGTGTCCTTATATCTGTGGAGGTCACACTGCCATGTGCACTACCTTGTCTTAACAGATGCCTAGCTTTCCTCGTATTAGGTTTCTCTCACCTGTGAGGTGGTTTCCCCGACATGGAGGCATCAGAACACTTGCACACTCGACCTGTGTGTTGTTTCTTCAGCCTCCATGGTGCACTGCAGCTGTATTATGTACCTCGGATCTTGGTAGAAGTTATTCTCTTGTTTGCTGCTTGGGAACGCCAGACTCCAACGCATGTACCACCCTGTCCAGCTTTACGTGGGCTCTGGGGAGTCACATGCTGCACATCAGACTTTATAGCAAGTGCTTTGCCACTAGTCATTTCCCTAGCCCTTTTTCTTTGAGGTAGGGTCTCGCTCTAGCCCAGGCTAGCCTGGTACTCACAGCAACCCTCCTACCTCTGCTTCCCAAGGGCTGGGATTAAAGGTGTGCATCACTACACTTGGCCCAGATTTTTTGTTGTTTGTTTTGGGGGGTTTTTTTTTTGGGGGGGGTGGTTTTGGTTTTCTAGAAGGGATCTCCGAGTGGCCTTAAACTCAGGGCAATCTTCCCACCTCTGCCTCCTAAGTGTTGGCTTCCCTCCTCCCCCTAGTAGGGTCTCACTCTAGCCCAGGCTGACCTGGAATTCACTATGTAGTAGTCTCAGGCTGCTCTCGAACTCATGACCATGCTCCTACCTCTGCCCCTGAGTGCTGGGATTAAAGCATGTGTGTATCAGTGTGTTCACATAATGAAGCATGTGTTTATGTATGTCTATGTGCATGTTCACATGCTGAAGCTTGTGTGTGAGTCTATGTCCCTGTGTTCACATGGAAGCGGTGTATGAATCTGTGTGTTCACATAGAAGCATTGTGTGAATCTGTGTGTGTTTACATGGAAGCAAGTATGTGAATCTGTGTTCACATAGAATCAAGTATGTGAATCTGTGTGTTCACATAGAAGCATGCGTGTGAATCTTTGTGTGTTCTCATGGAAGCGTTGTATGAATCTGTGTGTGTGTGTTTACATGGAAGTGTGTGAATCTGTGGGTGTGTTCACATAGAAGCATGTGTATGAATCTGTGTGTGTTCTCATGTAAGTGTGTGTGTTCACATCTGAAGTGGTGTGCAGCAAGTCTGATACTTTGTGGATTAACATCAGAGTCTGCTCACAAGTATGTTTTACATTGCTTAATTCTCTTGAGTTTTCTATAAGCAGCTTCAAAGGCCATTGAAACAGGCAGAGAGCTGAGGAGGGCCTTGGTGGGTGCATCCCCAGGGAAAGCAGACAATCCTTGATACCCAGCAAATAGCACTGCAAACAGATCTAAGGTAATATGGCCCTGGGGAATCAGGCCCTCTTCTGGGTGGAGCTACTTGATAACTCCAAGGCCAAGAGTCAGAGGTTGCATCCCTGGGGAAGAAGATGCAGGCCTGTTGGAGTTCCTTAGTCAAAGGGGATCAATTACTGGATGGCTCATGGGAGTCATACTACCAGGAGTCAGGCCTATTACTTCCCAAGGCTACCCCCCCAGCCCATAGGTGTGGGAGGTACCCCACAGCTTAGTAGGTACTGGGTTGGGGCCTCTTCCTTGCTCATCGTCACCTGTTGGAATGACCACCAGGCCCACAGATTGGCCAGGCGAGTCTTGCTGGAGTCGAGGGTGTGGAAACATTAACTGAGATGCCTCCTCTGGCAGCCTGCTGATTCCTGGTCCCAGCAGTCCAGAAGTGGCATTCAGGCAGTGTTAGTATACTAGAGAAGGTCCTACCAGCACTAAGACCTACAGGACTAGCTCCTCTTCTTTTGCTTGTTTGGAGTTGTTTAGCTTGAGCTCTCTGGGCTCTGCAGCACAGACGGCCAAGTCCTTGTGCTTGTTGAAAGCCTTCTAAGTCCAGGTGAAGATGGCTGGGGCATCTTGTTGCTCTGGCCCAGTCATGGTGATTATTCCCGCTGGATGCACCTCCACAGAGGCCTGGACACCTGCCTGTGGCCCAATTCCCCCCTCATTTGACATCGTTTTGAATGCCAGTAAGGAATAACTACTAAAGTTGCCTTGTTCATGAGAGCGTGGATAAGCTCATAGATTTGGGCTATTGAAAGATGGATTTCAAAACGTAACAGGATGAAGCTGCTAGGGCAGACCCTGGGCAGTACAGTGGGAAGAAGCATCTCTGACTGCTGAGGTCAAGGTCGGGGTGGTGGACCTTTTCCAATCTTCCTGACCTCAAACAGCTGCATCAGAATCATCCATGGTACATATGAAAACCAGATTCTCGGGGCTGGAGAGCTAGCTCAGTGGTTAAGGCATTTTCCTGCGAAGCCTAATTACCCCAGTTCAGTTACCCAGTACTCACATAAAAAGCAAGATGCACAAAGTAGCACAAGCATCTGGAGTTCACTTACAGTGGCTAAAGGTCTCTTAGCATGACCATATTCTCATTCATACTCATTTTCTCTCTCTTCTTCTCTCTCTAATTAAAAAACAGATTATCACTTCCTTGCCCAGACTCAGCTAATCAAAGACCTCTGACTGATCCAGATCACCAAAGTGTGCTTAACTCTTACTTTATTCAGAATGACGGCCCTCGTACTGGTATTCTCTTGTACCTCACCTCCTGACCTCCTGGTAGACTGCAGAGCCCTTCCACTCCAGAATTTCGTGGTGTGCAGTTCTTTGAACGACACTCAGCATAAACTGCCATTAGATAACAGTCTCATATTTAGCTCTGTGTTTATATGGGCATGCAGTAAGGCCAAGGAAGGTCATTAGAAGATGGCCTTTGATCCTAGAGACCAAATGATATTCCCCAAAGCAAAAAGAGGACGAAGTAATAAACTCCTAAAGCACATGAAAGATACCAGAGCTATTAGAAGAGCAAAGCCCAGAACATAAGGTTTTAAGTATAAACAAGTGTAACTTAGATCAACAATAAAGGAAGCCTCTGCAAAGACTGTGATTAAAGGGGGTGTGGTGGCACATTTCTGTGATTCCAATACAGAGGCAGGAAGATCAGGAATTCAAGGCCAGCCTTAGCTACATGAGACTCTGTCTCAAAAATAGAAGCCAGGTTTGCTGGTTCACTTCGTTAGTCCCAGCACTCTGAAGGTTGGAGGCAGGAGGATCTCTGTGAGTCCGAGACCACCCTGAGACTAGTTAGTGAACTCTAGGTCAGCTGGGGCTATAGCAAGACCCTACCACAAAGAAAGAAAGAAAGAAAGAAAGAAAGAAAGAAAGAAAGAAAGAAAGAAAGAAAGAAAGAAAGAAAGAAAGAAAGAAAGAAAGAAAGAAAGAAAGAAAGAAAGAAAGAAAGAAAGAAAGAAAGAAAGAGAGAGAAAGGAAAGAAAGATAGATAGATAGATAGATAGATAGATAGATAGATAGATAGATAGATAGATAGATGATAGATAGATAGATAGATAGATAGATAGATAGATAGATAGATAGATAGATAGATATAGATAGATGTTGGCTCACCCATTAAATACACTTGCCTGCAAAGCCTGAGGGACCAGGCTTTGATTCCCCAGTACCCACATAAAGTCAGATGCACAAAGTGGTGCACAAGTATGGAGTTATTTGCAGTGTCAAGAGGCCCTGGTGCATCCACCTTCATCTCTGCTTGCATATAAATAAATAGAATTTTTTAAAAGATGCTGGGGCTCGAGAGATGGCTCACCAGTTAAAGGTGCTTGCTTATAAAACCAGACAGCATGGATTGGATTCCTTAGTATCCATGTAAAGCCAGATGCACAAAGTGGCCCACACATCTGGATTTTTTTTTTTTTTTGCAGTAGCAAGAGGCCTTGATGTGCCCAATATTCATATTCTCACTCTCATTTTCTCTCTCTTTCTCTCTCTCTCTCATAATAAATATTTTTTTTAAATAAAGGATGGATGGATACATGACAGAATAAAACCAAGGCCATAGCTGCTATTCTAGGAAGTATGGAAGCAAGTGCAAAGCCCTCCTGAGGAATCTCTTAAGACACTGCACTCAAGTCAGCTGCATTGTTGTAAAATATTCTCCGAAATGGATTAATTTAGAAAAATGGGGCTTCCTTTTAATTATAAATACAAAGCCTACTCATCTTAATGTTATGTTTCTGATTTATATATATAATCAGTCAAATCTAGAAATGTCTATTTCTATAGAGTATTTTTTTTTGTTTTGTTTTTGGTGGGTTTTTTTTTGTTGTTGTTGTTGTTTTTCTTTTTTTCAAGGTAGGGTCTCACTCTAGTTCTGGCTGACCTGGAACTCACTATGTTGTCTCAGGGTGGCCTTGAACTCATGATGATCCTCCTACCTCTTCCTCCCAACTATTGGGATTAAAGGCACGTGCCAACACATCCAGCTATTTTAAATTTATTTGCTTTCAAAAATTTAATCATTTTATGATTAAATTAGGAAAGGCTTGGTGTCAGTTATCTAAGAAAGCAACTTGAAAGTCAGCTGAACATTCTGATCACTGCAATCACTTTAATGAAGAATTCTCTTGCTTAAAACCTTGAGGTGTGATTTGTATTTCACCATCTAAAGTTTGCACTTCGAGCTGGGTATGTTTACACATGCTTGTTATCCCATCTCCTTCAGAACCTCAGACTCTCCAGTCATCCTTCCTCTGCCTCCCCAGTGCTGGGATTAAAAGTGTATACCACCATACCTGGCTTATAAATTTTTTCTTTAAAAACAAAACAAGGGAACTGGGCCTGGTGGCACATGCCTTTAATCTCAGTAGAGGCAGAGGTAGGAGGATCACTGAGTTTGAGGACAGCCTGGAACAACAGAGTGAGTTCCAGGTCAACCTGGGCTACAGTTAGGCCCTACCTCAATAAACAAACAAAAAAAATTAGTTTAAAAATATAAAACAAGCCGGGCATGGTGGCGCCGCCTTTAATCCCAGCACTTGGGGGAGGCAGAGGTAGGAGGATTGCCGTGAGTTCAAGGCCAGCCTGAAACTACAGAGTAAATTCTAGGTCAGCCTGGGCTGGAGCGAGACCCTATCTCGAAAAACCAAAAATAAAAATAAAAATAAAACAAGGAGAGAGCAGTGAGGCCCTACATCGACCCCCCCCTAATAATAAAATAAAAAGAACAAGGGGGTGGAGAGATGGTTCAGTGGTTAAAGGTGGTGGTTAGCAAAGTCTGCTGGCCCAGGTTCAATTCCCCAGCATTCATTTACTGCAGCAAGAGAACCTGGCACACCCATATACAACACCTACATGCAAATCAATAAAAAAATATTTGTGGGGGGCTGGAGACATAGCTTACTCGTTAAGGCATTTTCCTAGAAAGCAGAAGGACCTGAGTTCAATTTCCCAGTACTTACGTAAAGCCAGAAGCACAAACTGGTACATTGGTCTGGAGTTGGTTTGCAGTGGCTGGAGGCCCTGTTGTATCCTTTCTCTCTCTACCCCTTTCTCTCTCTCTCTCTCTCTCTCTCTCTCTCTCTCTCTCTCTCTCTCTCTCTCTCTCTCTCTACCTCTACCTCTTTTTCTTTCACTCTCTCAAACAAACAAAATATTTTAAAAAAATTTTTTCAAGGTAGGGACTTATTCTAGCCCAGGCTGACCTTGAATTCACTATGTAAAAGATATTTTTATTTCTTTATTTGCAAGCAGAGAGGAGAGGCAGGCAGACAGAATGGGTGTACCAAGGCCTCCAGCCTCTGCATGTGGATTCCAGGTGCATGCACCACTGTGCTTTACATGGGTACTGGGTAATTGAACTCACAGGTCGTTAGGCTTTGTAGGCAAGCACCTTAACCTCTGAGCCATCTCTCCAATAAAAATACTTTATAAATAAATAAAGCAAAGCCTGTGTTTCACAAGCATCTTGAAGCCAAGCATGGTGCATGCTTTTAATCCCCACACTTGGGATTGAGTTTGAGGCCAGCATAAAACTAGAGTGAGTTCCAGGTCAGCCTAGACTAGAGTGAGACCCTGCCTTGGAGGGAAAATTTTTTTTTTATTTTTACAAAGCACATTATAATACAAATCCCTTTGCAGTTTGTTACTAATTGATAACCTGGTTCATGAGAGTACCTTGTTTCTCCTTTTTGACAGATCAGCTTTGACATTTAAAAACCATGGAGAAGACTCAGGATACAGTCCAAAGAATTCTTCTAGAGCCCTACAAGTACTTGCTTCAATTACCAGGTAATGACTCTGTTAGTGCACATACAGCACAGTGTTTACACAGAAGCAGTCATTCAAAAGTTAGTAAACAAAAAAGGTTAAACTTCCTAGCTCTTGAGAGTTTCTATTATATATGAAATTATAAATAGAACTTTGCAATAACAGAGGTTTTGGTTCTTTGCTCTTTTTTTTTTAATTTATATTTTATTTATTTAAATGCAGAAAGATAAAGAGACAGAGACAGATAGGGTGCACCAAGGCCTCCAGCTACTGCAAATGAACTTCAGATGCATGCACCACTTTGTGCACTGGCTTTACATGGGTACTGGGGAATTGAACTCAGGTTGTTAGGTTTTTCAGGTAAGCATCTTAACCACTAAGCTATCTCTCCAGCCCTGATTTTTCTTTTTTCTTTATTTTTTTTTTCCAGATAGGGTCTCATAGTGATCCTCCTACCTCTGCCTCCTGTGTGCCACCACGCCCGGCCCTAAAAATATTTTTAAAAGAATGTTTTGTAAAGAAAATAAAAGTACAGTCAGTCTGGAGACATGGCTTAGCAGTTAAGACACTTGCCTGTAAAGTACCCAAATTCAATTTCCCAGTACCACATAAAGCCAGATGCACAAAATGGTGCATGCAGCTGGGCGTGGTGGCACACACCTTTAATCCCAGCACTCAGGA
>PVHP010035049.1:0-18701 GCA_004024765.1 Zapus hudsonius | reverse complement strand
AGCCTCTGACCCCTGGGAGTGGAGAACTCCTTCATTCACCCTACAGGCCTTTTCTTTTTACAATGTGAGTTTGTACTAGCTAGAGCCTTCAATGGGCTGGGCATTGCCCTCAGGCCTCATTTCTTGTGGTCCCAATGGCTACCAGAGTAGACTTCTGTTTAATGGGATGATCTCCTTAACAATTATATCCAAGTGGCTATACTCCTCATAAAGGAGAATTTAAGTTGCTCATGTTCTTTCTTTGCCAAGCTTCACATTTTTCACATTTTTTCCACTTGGAACTTTGTTCTTTCAGTTTAGATCTGAACCAGAGCAGGTAAGAGAAGCCGTGCCACAGACACAGTGCTATTCTGCCTGGACACTTCCTCCCTCAATCACATTATCATATTACATTTGTATTCAAATTTAGTTCTCAGGACATGCCGAATGCACTCAGTTCCTGTGCCTGTAGACTGTTTCCTGATCAACATGAACTTCCTGTAGACGATTTCCTGATAGGGTCCTCGTTCCCCTCTGAAAGGTCATAAGACCAGCCTTAACATTCCACATTTCTTTTAAAGCCATCTGATCTTCTAATCTTTCACCCCCAGTGACAGACATCCCCCCACAAGGACACACTACCCAAAGGCTCTACCAACTGGGGATCAAATATGAAGCTTAATCACAAACACACGAGGTTACCGGGGATACTTTAAGTTCAAACCATCACAGTAAGTTAACTTTTAAAAGTAAAAATAAAATACTTTAAAAAGCACATTAAACATTGGATGATGCAAAACTCTAATTATACTTTGTTATTGTTAATCTGAAAAGCTGTCATCTTTAACAGTTTTGGGAGAATAAATATGATAAAATTATTTAAAACAATTCAATTATTCAGTATAAGAGAAAATGGATCAATCCTGTAAACCCTTTTCATAGTGTGGAAATTTAAGAAGGTCTAAGCTGGGCATGGTGGTGCATGCCTTTAATCCCAGCACTCAGGAGGCAGAGGTAGGAGGATCGCCATGAGTTCAAGGCCACCCTGAGACTACATAATGAATTCCAGGTCAGCCTGGGCTAGAGAGAGACCCTACCTTGAAAAACCAAAAAAAAAAAAAAAAAAAAAAATCTAAATTTTACCTCATCAACCATGAAGGCATTTGTTACTCTGTTCCCAATAGTAGCACCTGTCAGCTAAATTTAGACCACCCTACTACTTTCCTTGAATTATTCAAGGTAGAGGCAAAACAATATAGTCCTTAGTCTTAGAATGCTAATTATGGATTTAGTGTATTATTTTAAAATTGTTAACTCTGTGATGAGTAAGATGTAATTTATGAGGACAGGCATGGTACTTTGAAGTCTAGTGTTTACAGTGTGGGCTATGAACCGGTTTACTGTCTAGGAGCTTGTAAGAAATGCACAGGATCTCAAATCTACTGAGTCAGAGTGTGCACATTAGCAAAATTCCTTTTTTGTGTGTTTTTTTTAGTTTTTCTTTTTTAAAAAAATATTTTATTTATTCATTTTCAAGCAGAGATCAGAGAGAGAGAGAGAGAGAGAGAGAGAGAGAGAGAGTGAGAGAGAGAGAGAGAGAAAGTGCACCAGGGCCACCACCTTGTGGGTCTGGCTTATGTGGGTCCTGGGGAATTGAACCCAGGGCCTTAGGCACTGGAAGCAAGTGCCTTAACCGCTGAGCCATTTCTCCAGCCCAGCAAAATTCTTCAGTGGTTTGTATGCATACACTTTTTAAACTTTTTTTTTTTGCAATTGGAAACTTTACATATGGATAAACTTTATGTTGGTCCCATTTCCTCATGTTATTCTCTTACATTCCCTCTTTCCTGCCCCCTTTCCACTGAGGGCCCTTTTCTGTGGGGTGACTGGTATTCACCATGGATTTGTGACTCCATTATTCATTCTCTGTGGAAGTTTGGTCTTTGCCTCAAGATACTCCTTCCCACTCAGTGGCTCTTACAATCTTTCTGCCTCCTTTTTCACAATGTTCCTTTTTTCCTAGTTGGCAAGTTTAGAATTGACAGATAATTGGGAAATTATCATGAGATTTTTTTTCCCTCTCAGGATTTTGTTTTCAGAGAAATGAGAATCCTTGGAGAATGCCTGTATAAGTAGAAATTCAGGACTAAACTTTGTACCACATACAGGCAGTCAGCACTTCTCATGTAACTAATTGTCAGTATGTTTGTTACCCTGAAACAAACTGAAAAGTTACACGTGAAGATGCTGATCTATAATGGAGAGCAAGTTCAAAATTACTGCTAAGATTGACTACAAGGCCCTGCTTTCTCAACACAGATGATTGCAGAATTCCAGGAATCTGCAGCTTTCAACACCAGCATTAGTGCCTTTTTAGAAAGAACCAGCAAATAAAACTTGATATTGAAATTTCAGACAGAAGAAAGGTGAGCATGTTCATCCACACTTTCGATTTGAGATAATGAGGTACAAAGTAATAATTATGAAATGTCCCTGAGTATTGCCGTTAATTCATTTAATTATTCACTTATATACAGAATACTTAAAAATAAAAAAATACTTTATGTGATCTACCAGATATGTTAGAGAGAACACAGAGTAGATTAACATTGGATTGTCATCTGGTATATGGTTTAGTTCACAGTCAAGTAAATAATGTGCAATTAGGAATTTACAACTGAATGCATTGATGGAAGGCCAAATTGATTATAAGATTTTGCAGAATGGCTCCACCATGATGACAGTTTTTGAAGACAAAGAATTGTATATTTACCAGCAACAAATCAACTGCTTTGGTACATTAATTTGTACAATGAGTAGCAATTTAAAATGTAGACAACTTAGGTGTCTGAATATATTCTAGGAAGTGAAGGAAGCCAAATATGTTTGTCATAAAGAGAGAGATGAGAAGGTAGAGAAGGTGAGTTGATTTTTGTATTATAATAAAAAGTATGAAAATTGTGATCTCTAGTTTGTTTTGAAGGTCTATCATTATTGTTTTCTGTTGAACATAGTTCATGAGCAGCAATAAGTTTGTTCCTTTTTAAGGTCTGATATTGATAGAATAATTTGATTAAAGGATATGCCCTTAAATCTTTCAAATAAATAAAGCACAAACTCTTTTTTCATTCCATGGAAAATAGAAAAGTGCATGGTAATTATACAATTACCTCACATATTTTCCAAGTACCTCCCAGCTTCTTGTTAGATATTGTTAATATATCTCCTTGTAGAGAACACCCATAACAAAAATACTTCAAATTGTAATACAGAAGCTTTATAACAGTGCTTGCTAACCTGGTGGCACACATAGGAGATTGAAGCATTTCTAAAGTATATGAAATAAGTTCATGGCATAGCTTGTGTCAGATGGTGATCACTAAGAGGCTTTAGATGCTATAGATGTGTGACCACTATGCAAAGACCGAGCACTACTAATTGGTTATCCTTATGATTTCTTGATAACATTTCAGTTTTATAATACAAGTCAGTGCAAAAAATTGTCATAGATCTTTTGGGTATTTATTATGTGAAAATGCACTAGATTAATCTAAAAATCACATAGATCATTCCATTACTGTCTAGAAATTATACTTTCATAAAAGAAACAGAATTTCCACTTAGCATCTACTATTCTTTGAGTAACATTGAGTTTATAGGAAATCACACCTTCATGCACTCAGATGGGCTAAACTCATCCAGATATCTGGTATGTGAAGAATTATTAGTAAACCAAGTTGTAGATAGTTTCATGACTTCATTTCACTTTGTTCATTTTGTCTATTTTCCCAAATGTATCCTCCTGGCTGAGCCTCCTAAGTGTTTCAGTACCTCAGACAAGTGGACTTTATTTTCCACAATTATCTTTAATTTTGTTTTCATTTTAATGAATGCAATTGAATCATTGTTTATGAGTGTGTTTTCATTTGATGTTCATTGTTTTTATTTCTCTGTATTTATCTCTTGTCTAAGAAACCTCAAGCTATTGAAAAATATGAAAAGTATTTGTTTAGATTTTATGCTTATATATGATTCATCTTGATTTTTTTCCATATAAAATGAATTAGAAGTTTTCAGATCTTACATATTTTAAAGCTTTCATAATTCAGTTCTAATCTGTTAAAAATTCCCTTAGGTTGTGAAACAGTTAAAACATTTATTCACTATTTAAAAGAACAGGAAGACAGATTTATAATTGTTTGTTTTCTAATATTGATCCTTTGATTTGGCCCTCTTCTAATTCATAGAACTGATGTAACAAAAATAAAAATAAAATATTTTTTTTTATTTCTATGACTGTCAGTTATTGTTATTTTATATTTACTAATATGTAAATAGGTATTAATACAGAATTATTATCTCCCTTTTTTGAATTGATGTTTCTGCCAGTTTGGTTACAAGGTAGATGGACTTGTTCCCTTCTGCTCTTTTGGAAGTCATGATGCAAATTGTTGCTTTCCATGACCAAGGGTGTCACTTGGCAAATGGTGAGATCAACCCTAGCATACATTTTGCTTACCTCAGTGGAACAAGGAACTTGGCTTAGAATATTAAACCAGCTAACTTTGGACCAAGCCACCATGTAAATTTTCATAATTGTTCTTTGATATTAATGACATTTGCAAGTAAAATCACAGATTTCTTAATATCATATTAAAAGGAATAATATGACAATAATGAAAACTCTATACACATGTGCTAAAATTTTTCTCAGGTCATTGAATTTAATGCTCTTCAACAGGGCTTACTCTCTTTGTCACTCAAAAAGGTTCATTCATTTTCCTTGGCTTCTTGTATTTAATTTACAAGTCTCAACAGAAAAATCCTGGCTTGTAATGACTGCAATATTCAAAATAGAAAATAGATACTGAAGATTTAAATATTGTAAACACAAGTAAAATACTATATATATATATATATATGTAACCTATGTGCATGTCTATATTATATGTGTTATATCATATTATACATAAGTATATACAATATTATTAAGGTTGCATATAAAACTTAATTAAAAGAGACAAATTCCATTTAATGAAATTGAACCAATGTAACAATTTTATAGAAAGTGTGGGGCACCTTATTCCAAAGAGAAAATAGTAATCGCATCCCTCAAAGCCCTGTGCTCTTCTCCCTCCCTTCAGAATCTAAACAGAGAGATGGCAGAAGGAAATCACTCCCTGGTGGCTGAGTTCATCCTCGCTGGGTTAACAGACAAGCCAGAGCTGCAGCTGCCCCTGTTACTCCTCTTCCTAGGAATCTATGTGTTCACCGTGGTGGGGAACCTGGGCATGATCATCCTGATCCTGCTCAGTGCCCACCTGCACACCCCCATGTACTTCTTCCTCAGCAGTCTGTCCTTCATCGATCTCTGCCAGTCCACAGTCATCACCCCCAAAATGCTGGTGAACTTTGTGTCAGAGAAGAATGTCATTTCCTACCCCGAGTGCATGACTCAGCTTTACCTCTTTCTCACTTTTGCTATCTCAGAATGTTACATGTTGGCTGCAATGGCATATGATCGCTATGTTGCTATCTGTAGACCCTTGCTTTATAATATTGTCATGTCTCACCAGGCCTGTTTTTCTCTTGTTTTAGGGGTGTATATAATAGGTGTTGCTTGTGCATCAGCTCATGTTGGCTGCATGTTCAGGGTTCATTTCTGCAGACTTGATGTGATCAACCATTATTTCTGTGATCTTATTTCTATCCTAAAGCTCTCTTGTTCTAGTATTTTTATCAATGAATTGCTTATTCTAATATTTAGTGGAATCAATATTATTGTCCCAACCCTGACCATCCTCAGCTCTTACATCTTCATAGTTGCCAGCATTCTCCGCATCCGCTCCACTGAGGGAAGGTCCAAAGCCTTCAGCACCTGCAGCTCCCACATCTCCGCTGTGGCTATCTTCTTTGGTTCTGCTGCCTTCATGTATCTGAACCCATCATCAGTCAGCTTCATGGACGAAGGGAAAGTGTCATCTGTGTTTTATACCATTATTGTGCCCATGCTGAACCCCCTGATCTACAGCCTGAGGAATAAAGATGTTAATATGGCCCTAAAGAAAATACTAAAGAGAACAGCATTTTAATGATGAAAGAGTAATATGAAAAATATTTTATTTGTTCTAATTAAGTGCTATTCCTCTTATGCTGTGTAAAGTGTTGTTTTATTTTACTCCATCAATATTATTTTCTTCTGTTATTACACTTCTGTGAGCATTATTTCTTTTCCTCTGATGTTTTTTGCGCCATTTATCTATGAATTTTTCTCTCATAAGGATCATTGAGGGCATGTAGACATCATGGATTCATGAGTCCAGTAATGCCATTTTCATCTCGTGTTATTTTCTTCCATGAGTGATGGTACTAGTTCTTTATATGATGTGTGTATAATTTTCCAGGAGTGACTAACATTTTTCTCTTCGTATATCTATTAAAGGATAGAAAAAACTATATGAAATTTTTGAAACCTTTGTCTTTTGTGTGACTCTTCCTGAAGTATGTTTTTCCTATTCTACACCACCACATACTTATTTTGAAGTCCTGTCACAGCCTCAGCACTTGACAGTTTTGTTATCAAAAAGATCTTAATAATTTTCTTGATATTCATTTTCCCCTAAAAATAGGTGTATGAAAATCATTACATACCCGATGTCGGGTACTTCTCCAGGTTACTGCACGGGTCCCTGGCCCCCTGCTAAATGGGCCTCAGTCTCTCTGGCCAGCAGGAGACCTGGCTCAAATGAGGAAAGGTGAGCGCGCAGCAGGAGCTCCATATACTCGCAGCTGGGAAAAGTGTCTGAGCAGATCTCAAAACTTCATTTTAGCATCCAACCTTATATACAATCTAAGGATGTGTTGCATTGCGTTATCTCTTACACAAAGGGGGCTCAGTAAACAGGAACACAGCTACAGAAACTCAGCCAGCTGGAGTAAAATCTATTAGCACTTGTAAACAGGATTTAGGGCTGTCAGCCATCCCCCTGTCTCCTAGGGGGGCACAGGTGTGCTAGGAACAAAGGCATGAGCTACCATGCTCTGGGCTCTCATCTGGATGCATATTAAAACTTAGCTCTCAGATATACAGCCAGGCTGGGTCCGACAATACCCAACATAGTGGCTGTTGTTTTTTAATCCAAGCAAGTGCTACATTCAGCTTTATGTGCTTTTAATCCAGATATATTGGTTCCAAATTATACTTTAAAATTTCTCTAAGAATTTTACCACTTGCGATAAGTAGTATTATCTTTATACTTCTAAAGTGGAGCTAGAAATATTAACTTAGAGTTTTTCTGATATAAATGATAACACCAGTGTGATGATTTCTGAACACTAGATCCCTTAAGCCTTTAGATCCCACTGACAACTCAGAATTCTCTGTAGCAACAACTCTAATTCTTTCTTGAACTGAAGTGTGCACATAAGAGATAAAGCATTTTAATAGATTAGAAACCAATGAGCCAACATGATAATCACGTGACAAAGTGATGTTTGATCATTGAGTAACTTAGCTAAGACTAATAACCCCAAGAAGAACACATTTACACCCATGTGGACATAGAGTAATGCTTTTGTTATTTATGCACAAGAAGAAAGGATACCAAGTAATTAAGCATAAAATCTATGGTTACTACTTACCATGAATACATTTTATACAACTTTTTTTTTCATTTCCCCTATTTTCATATCTTCTATTTTTTTTTTTTACTGAGGGGAAGGTGAGAGCTAAGCTTGTCTGCTTGCTTCCAGTTTATGCAATCTGCTTTATTTGAGCATATTTGTTATTCAATTTGTAATTCATCCAAAACTTTACCTACAGGGAAGATAGACATATAAGTCAGTATGTAAAATGATGCTCCCCAGAAATCTAAAATGACCTAATGCATTATATTCATCTACCAGGTGTGGATATCCATTAAAGATCCCGAGTACCCATTTAAGACTGAACTAAATAAGCATATCGCCAGATAAACCACACAAAATGCTCCAGAAACTTATCTGGAAAAAATACCAAGGTTGCATGTATCTCCTTACAAGCTTCAAGAACTTAACTGTCATTTTTATCAATTAACTCATCTTTGAAACTGCAGCTAAGTTAAGACATAGCATCCACTCTTGTTCTAAGACACTGCTTTCATTTTTTTGGCTGTTATAGCTTATTCCATGGGGCTGCCTGTATGTCTTTTCTGATATTTTCTGCACAATGGATTCCTTAAAGCATTCGATTCCACTGACAACACAGAATTCACTGTAGCAACTCTAATTCTTGAATTCAAGTGTGCACATGAGATAAAGCATCTTGATTTTGTGACAACCACTAAGATTCATTTCTTTAGATATTTGAAGTCTATGCTACTATTAGATATAGTAATCATACTATTCAGTGAGTCTCTTGAATGTACTCATCCTGTCGAATGGAGAATCTGTATTCGCTGATACATTTTAAACCCAGAATTTGTCTGTCTTCTTCTTTAAGCTTGGGTTTTTTTTTTCATTTCAAGCATAAGTGAAATCTTAGAATAGTTATCATTCTGTCCTAGCTTATTTCATTTGAAGGATATTATTCAAGTTTATTCATGTTGTAAAACACAAAATTTTATCTTTTAAGCATATATCTCTATATGTCTATCAATCATCTATCTATCTATCTATCTATCTATCTATCTATCTATCTATCTATCTATCTATCTATCATCTATCTATTTTTCCAAGTAGTTAGATATATGCAAATACATCATATGGCAATTCTCTCTTTTTTTCCCACTGTGAGGATGAATTGTAGTGGCCAAAATGATAGTCATGCCCAGTTCCTAATCTAAAGGAAAAAGCATACCATTTTTTTTTAACACTTGGTTAGTAGGTTAGCTAACCAAGAATTTTAAGAAGTTTTTCTTTTATGGGAAACTCTTACCCAAGGGAATTGGAGCCTGTGTATTAATAGTGGAACACACACACATAAACACACACACACATAAAAACACACACTCGCACACGAGATAGAGAGAGAGAATATCAGAAAAGAGAAAGTAAGAGAGAAAAAATTAGAAGATGAATGTTTTACTCAACAATGACTTTCAACTTACCAAAATTAATATGTGCAAAGCATAAATTGCTAAATCTCAAAGAAAATCAAACCAAATAAATAATAATAATTTTATATTTAGTAATGAGAGAATGACCAACATTTCAAGACATGATATTGGAAAACTGGATTGCCAGAGGCCAAAAAATTAAAATGGAACATACTCATCACACTAGTGAGCCCAAGGTAGAATGAAAACTTAGAAGACCCAAACCAGAAAAAATTTATAGTAGAAATATTATAGGTAAAGTTCTATGATATAGTTTTGAGGAAGTATTTCTTGCATTTGATTCTAAAAAGGATATAATATTTGATTCTAAAAAGATCTTAACATTGATTAAGATCTGAATATACATTCCTCAAAAATGACAAATAAATAAAAAAAGAATATAAAATGTATAATACCTCTAACCATAAGAGAATTGGTCATTTCCTGAACTTAATAAACAACATGTACAAAATATCTTTCATTAATGTGATAGTGATGAAAACATGAATATTTGTCCCCTAAAGTCAGGAAATAATATAGGTAAGTCAATTCTGTTTCTTCAACATTTTACTGAAGGTTTAAATCAAGACAAATAGCAAAGTTTTGATGGTTCCTATTGTTCTGTTTTTGTTAGCTTATTTTTGCAGATCTAGGGATTGAACTCATGTGCTAGGTGGTTGCTTCCCCAATGAGTTAAATCTGGTGTCCTATTTTTTTATTTTTTTTATTTATTCACTTACTTATTTTGCAAGCAAAGAGAAAATGAGAAAGAAAGGGAATTGAGCACATCAGGGTCTCTTGCCACTGCCTAAATGGTTTTTTGCCAATGTCAGAAATAAGAGGAAGGTGTCCTTTCTTACCATTTTTTATTATCCATAATGAGATAAATTTAATGAACAAATAATGAGTTGTTATCCCCATTTCCCCAATGCCCCTCTTCCCTATACCCAATCAGCTGGATATCTTCCTCCTTGGGCAATCTGGATCAGTCCATGGGGGTAGAGGATTATGGATATCCTAGGAGCCAGCCCGATTCCACCTGCCTTAGTGTGATATTACTGAGGGTGGCAAAGTCTCTGGGGGTTTTTAACAGGGTATTCATATTGGCTATTTGTATGAATAAGAGGACTCATTAGATAAACCTTAACACACTTATCACAACATACACAAATGAATTAAAAATAGATTATACATTTAAGTTCTCAAATAAACATTTACCAATTAATAAGGTTATGAATTTTTGTAAGCCAATGCAATTTAGATATGACTAAAAATTGTGATTCATAAAAATTTGATAATGTAAGTTTTATTAAAATTAAGATCTTTTGCTTTCAAAGGCATCATTGAAGTAGTATAAAGTTGAGTCACAGAAAATATTTTGTAATAATGTGTGCCCAATGAAAATCTTGCTCAAAGGGTATTTAAAACCTGTCAGATTTCTATTATGAGATAAAAAAAACGCCAAAAGTAAACAAAGGATTTTGACGACAAGCCTGATGACTCATCCTTGGCACCTTTCTCTTCCCAATATTAGAACTCATAGGAGGCAGGAAGCTGAGGAGTCCAGAAAGACTTTACAAATTTAAGTCTGCATTCTGCTTTGACACGCTCATATGTTTATGGCTTCTTAAACTTATTTTGAAGTAAAGTGACAATAGATAGTAAATGTGATCATTGCCTAAGAGAAAAAGGTCTTCACTGGAGATATTGGGAGGGGGAACCAGGATTTTAATATTTTCTTGACTCTAAAGTTATAATAAAGTTCAATAGTTACCATATTTTTTAGTTTTATTTATATTTAGTTATATTATATGCAGCTAATTCACCTCATTAAGAGGAATCATATATGGTTCCATCCATTCTGTTAATGATGTACAATATAACTGCAACTCTCATCATGTCATCATTATGATAAAAAAATGCTCTCTAATACTTTTTGCTGTAATCCAGATGTAGTATGAATTTAGTGCATTTTTCTGAGATCAGGTTTTAATTTCTTTATAAATCATTTTATGGAGCAAGCAACTGTGGACAGCAGTCAGTTTGCTAGCTTGCTAGTTTGTTTCAGACTTGACTCAATGTTACTTTTGCAAAGAAGTCTTACCCATGGTCTTAGACCTGAAGCGGTCGACCAGTCAAAGTAGTAGATGAACATAGAATTATTTGTGACAGAATGTGGTCATAACAATATCAAAAACTTAAATAGATGTAACATGGACTAGGCCATTTCATTGTCCTCAGGATATTACATTGTAAGTTTATATTACTTTTACAAATATAGAAACTAGAAACTGTGGCATGGACCAGTTAAATAACTTCTTGCCTATTACACAAGTAGGAAAATATAGAGGCAGGATTAGAGCTCAGTCAGTCTGATCTCAGACTTTAAAACACTGTAAAAGTTCTGTGGCAGTGATTTTAGCATAGATGTGGTAAGAACACACAGCTGGTGTGGGCTTTGGTCAGAGAGTTTGAGAAAGGCTTTGTTGGAAAGGGTACCTGAGGTTCAGACCTTAGTGAAGAAAAAGTGCATCATACAGGAGAGGAAAAATGAGAAGACACTTGAATGGAGTACTAGTCAGAAGGTAGTGAACTCTATGTCCATGAATGAGTGGAAGGAAGAAGACATTAACAGAATTATCTTTACCAAGAAGAGTTGAATTTCACAAGTAAAGGACACTATGTAAAGCTAAGAATAGACCATGTAGTATAAGCTTTGAACACTGGGGTCCACTCAAGGAATGCAGGTAAGATTAGTCATCAGTGAGAATATCTGCCAGGACAGGAATTGGATTTGCATTACATTGGAAATACTGAGACTGCTGTGCCCTGAATACTTTGCATCTCTGAATGTTTTTACTGAGACTAGATCAGTCATCCTCAGTGGCTTCTCCATACCTACCACTTCCTCTCTTATGTTTCAGGTTCAGAGTGGAAATGTGAGATGTGAGATAAAGTATAATAGAAACATAGGATGCTTCATTTCTTTGTTCTCATTCTTCTTACTTTATCACCATGTGTTTCTCTGTTGCAACTGTTTTATCACCACATTGGCCAGTGCACGTCATAATTCAATGGGTTGAAATGTTCACACACAAGTCTTGCATGTGCATGGGAAGAAATGAGCTGCATCAGACACAGAAAACCTCCTTCAAAAAGGATCCATAGTTGAGTTCAAATCAAAAGACCAGATCTAGAGGCATGCTATCTTTCTGAAGAGGAAGCATCACGTTCTACAGGATATGACTCATGCCCATGTGCATAAACCATGTGGTCTTTGCACTCATGACAAGTGAAACTCTGAGAATGCCAGCATCACCTGTTCACAGACCAAATGATCACTATGACTGAACTTCCTCAAATCAACACACTTCTCCACCTGGTGGTTTGTCATGGAGGTATCCACTTGTAATATATTCCTTACCAATGCTGGTGAAATGTTCTTTCTATGAAATCTAAAAATGCAATCTAACTGAACACATGAAGACAAATTCTAATGGAATATTATACTCATGATTTTGTGAACTTTTAGCTTTCATATTGTATAACAAATGTCTCATTTTGCTGCTTTCATGAAACTAGTTGACATGATTTTTTGCCTTTTTAGAAATTTAAGTCAACATTTTGAAGTTACTTTACAAGTCTATATTATCATCCACATTACCTGTATTAATACCTAAATTATCGGGCTGGAGAGATGGCTCAGCGGTTGGGGCACTTGCCTCCAGTGCCTAAGGACCCTGGTTCAATTCCCCAGGTCCCATATCGGACCCTCAGGGTGGTGGCCCTGGTGCGCTCGCTCGCTCTCTCTCTCTCTCTCTCTCTCTCTCTCTCTCTCTCTGCTTGAAAAGGAATAAATAAAATATTTTAAAAAACCTAAATTATCCAAAGTCATTGTTGAAATATTCTTTCATATTGCTATCCTGATCACACGAAAATTCAACTTTCCCTCTGAGCTTACATTCAGTTCATCAATGTGTGCACTACAGGGGTTCAAGAGGAAGGCTTGTCACTTTTCCATAGTCATCTGTGAGAACAGTCATCTTGTATCTCCTCCTTCTCAACTGGCACTAAAATGGCATAGAATTATTTTATATAAATACTTTTGATTAACTATAAATTCATTTAAAAGCAAAATTCTACTGCCAAGTAACAATTTTGGCATCTATACCTGTGGGTCAGATGATTTTGGGCTAGTCATATAGGGCAGGGAATTCTGAATGATTACTCAATATTGAACTTCAGAAGAAGTTAACCAAAGGCAGAGGCAGTGTTTTATGTGTGTGTGTGTGCGTGTGTGTGTGTGTGTGTGTGTGCGTGTGTGGTATTGGCACATGTGTACTACAGTGCATGTGTGGAGGTCAGAGGCGAGTCCTCTTCTTCCACTTTCTTTTTGAAACAGAGTTCCTTGTGTTGTCTGTCCTCTGGATCTTTGGACCCGGATGGCCTCTCATTGTCATATGCCTGTTGGGTTTATGGATACATGATCCACTTTGATTTTGGCTTTCCAAGAGTGCTGAGGATTGAACTCAGGTCAGCAGGCAAGTGCCCTTAACCAATGAGCTATTTCCCCAGTCACAGGGTGTTATTTCTTAGTGAAGTAAATATTATACAAATTTCCTTTATGTTACATCATGATCTAAAGTGCCCTCTTGGGGATCTTCTGCAGACTGCAAATTTCTCTGTTGCACTGAGACCTATTTACACTGATATAATGTGATCTTGAGAGATTTCCATCTCTCTCCTGGGCTATGATTTTGTGCTAAAACTGTTGAGAGAACAGCAGATGAGATAGTGGTTACAAGGGTTTCAAGGAAGGACATCTTCTCCAAATCTGAAGAATTGATCTTGAGAGACTTTTTTCCCCTCTCCCAACATGAATTTCTTCTCTGTATCACATATTTCTGGAGACAGCAAATGTATAATAGGAGGAAAACTATACTTGGAGTCATAAGATTTGGGTATGCCTTCCTCTTCACTTGTTACTTTTAGCAAAGTTTAAATTTGTGTGCCTTTATCTGGACATCAGAGTTTATTATCACTCCCTCACAGGGAAAAATTAATTAGGAGATTATGCACTACATTATAAAAATAAAGCAATATGAAAATAACATTCCTTATACTTATTATTTATGAATGCTAGGAAGTCAGAATTAATAAATTATCAGAAAGTTGTCCTTCCTGTTTTATGGTGGTACTCAACATACTCACTAACAAATGTAGCTACTTGGTCAATTTATTTAAATTCTTTGTTCCTTAGTATCATAATGTAAAGCAGAAACCAACATTTACCTGTCTTTCAGTTATGGCAAGAACCAGAAGAGGTAATTTATGGAAAACATCTGGCTCAATATCAGGAGTGTGTGTTTGTAACACAGTTGGATTTTGTTTGTAATTTTAGCTACAGCCTAAAAACATCCTCATGAGCATTCTCATCCTAAGGGACTCTTCATCAGGGACTCTTGGCCTTCCCGTGGCACCTTCAGCAGTGGACAGCTCATTTTATTATATATAAAAGGTCATTTCTATAGAGGAGAAGCCAGAGGAAAAATCAGGGGCAGGGGCATAAGCAGCAAGGGGATTGGTAGGGTCAGGGTAGTCTGTGGATGTCTCAGAAAGCGATTGGCAGGGGCCAGTACCCTGTGGATGCCTAGTTTGCATAGATAAGTTGAGGGGGCTTTCTCAGCTCCAAGTGGTGGAAAGTATGTGCATTTAGGCAAGTACTGGTTGGTGATGGTTGCAGAGGGTCTGTGACCTTTAAATTTTTATTGGCCAGTCTAGTAATTACAGCTGGGGTATGTGAGCTCCAGTGAGTTCAGGCCTGGAGGTGTTTAAGCTTATCAAAGATTGCTGTGGCCTGTTAGGGCCTGGAGCTTCTAGAATAAAAGAAGAAGGTTTTGATGGCCAAAACGCCAGTCTGAGAAGCTCAGATAAGCCGGCCTCAACTTCCTTTAACTCTATATCCTCCATACCTTCTAGCAGGGTCCCACACTGTGTAGGACTTTTCCTCCTCACCTTTTGATGAGATGCACTGATTTTAAATAACTTCTTTATAGGGCAAGTGCTCTTAAGGTTTTCTTTTCTTTCTGTAATGAAATAAAAATTTAAGTATTTCATAATTTCATATCATTTTACTGTTTACTCACCGTGGAAAAGCTCTTGAGCTTTTCAAGTATTGGAAATCAAATTTCATGTTGTTTTTCTCAACAAAATACCCCAATGGGAGGTTTCACAGCAGAAGGATGAGAGCTACAGGCTCAGTAATCAGCCTTGGGTTTTAATCTTGTATCAGTTATTTTCCAGCTGATTGAGTTATTAAACCTCAGTGCTTCACTTTCCTCTCTTACATCATTGAAAAATGTTGTTTTTAGATTAAGGGGAAAATACTGAATTTAAAACCATGATCACTGTGCCTTACAAATGTTCAATCTTTTTTTTTCCCCCTTCATATTGAGTCATTTCTGAATAGGGTTATTTATGTTCTTATTTCTGATTTATAATTTTCCTCTGAATAAATTTTATTAACATTGCTTTAGAAATGGTTTGCTAGGACATTTAAGCTAAAAATCATTTACTACTTATTAAATCCTGCTTTAATTAACAATATTCACTAGACACTATATAATCACTTAAATGTTTATGTAATTGGTGTAGAAGGTGTTAACAATGCTACAACATGCAAAACATGATAGAAGCCAAAGAAACCTTTGCCATGAAGCCTTGAAGTTGGTATTAAAGTCAATTTGTAAGGCTGGCAAACTGGAAAAAGGATGTGGGTATTTCCTCTTTCAAATCAGACCATCGCTTTATTCTTTGAATGTTGGATATAGTAAACTTTAACTGCTTCCTCTAGGCCAGTGATGCTTCAATTATGAAAAATCACCAGCAGGATCACTATCCAGGGAGAAATGAATGGGTTCAAGATTTGATAGCATGTATTTCCCCTCAAATTCTTATTAAAACATGAAATCTCAGTAACTAAGACCAAGACATCCTAAAGTCTTTGGAGAACTAAAATGGTAATGTGGGTTACCTTTACACTGTAGACAATTCCTAGCTAGTGTGCTGAGATCCCAATGTTTTGGAGGCTAGGGAAGAAGATCTTGGTTTAGAAAGTATTCTTATTCATCCACCAATGGTAATGTCATAATAGAATTATGCTCACTCCCCCAGCAACCATTATCAAGGAGATGTTATCAAGGAGAAAGTGACTTCTCAAGCCCCTCCACTGTCCATAACAGAATATTGACCTGATCCATCATGTGCAGATTTTGTGTAGTACCCACACCTGCTATGAGTTCATGAGTGCAGTGGCCTTGTCTTCTCCAGACAACAGAATACTACAGCATTCCTCCTGATTCTCCAGTGCTTACATTCTTTCTAATCCATTTTCTGTGATGTATATGACCCACGTATCAGTGAGCATTCTTTACAGTCATTTCTGTACTTAACCAGTCATGATTGTCTGCATTGTTTTCTACCATCAGAAAAATAAAGAAAAATAGAAAACCTTTACTTTCAGGGGCTGAGAACAGAACTGATCAGTGGATAAATATTTGGGAGACAATTTGACAACACATGGATTTAGCAATACAACAATAGTGATTTTTCCTTAGTCTATATTCTTTCAAGCCATGGATGAACATTTTACCTGATTTCAGTACCAAGCATGAATTCCCTTCTTTGGAGTGAGTACTAGAAGGTATTAGTGTAGTTTTGAGATTTATTTGTAAATAGGCATATTGTTTAAGAAGAAAAATTGCTTTGTTCCTATCCATTTTATCCTCTATCTTTTGTTTTCCTTCTTTGTTGAAATGGCTAAGCCTCCAAGTAAATATTTGATATTAAATATTTGCTATTTCTAATTATATAGTGTCATGGTTTGATCCAGGTGTCCCACACAAACAAATGAATGTGTTCTGATAGATCGATCCTCAGCTGATGGCAGTTTGGGTTTTACAACCTCGATGAAGCTGTCAGGGGAGGGTTTATGGGGTTATAAGCCAGCTTCCCCTTGCCAGAGTTTGGCACACCTTCCTGCCGCTGTTTGCAGTGCTGTGCAGAGGTGATGTCCACCCCTCTTCTCATGCCATCGTTTTCCCTGCCAGGATGGAGTCTCCCCTCGAGTCCGTAAGCCAAATAAACTCATTCCTCCACAAGCCGCTTTTGTTTGGGTTCTTTCTGTGCAGCAACTAGAAAGCTGACCGCAACATATAGTTATGAGTTAATATATATGCTAAATATTTGTCAGTGTTTATTACATTTTCACTACCAAAATTTCTGTTTCATTTTTATATAGCTTATGTGTCTTGGCTGAGAACATCTATCCTTCAGGTAATTTCAAGTCATTTTAATTATAAATTGTAGTAGATAGACATTTTAATGTCTTTAATAATACCAGTATCTGAGTAATCTTAAGATTTGCATTTGTTCATTATCTTTTCTTGAGAATTGATGGAATTCTCTTGTCTGTTTTATATATTGAACAATTTCATGTTTTATTCTTTATTTCATTATTTAGACACATTTCATATTACACTATTTACACTAAGATTGTATATATGTAGAGAAAGATTATATATAACATATAAGAAAATATTGATTTGTGTTTGGTTGTTAACAGAAGATAAACAGTTCCTTCTTTGTCTTCTCTGGGCAATGTTTTTGATATTGGTTCCAAAGTCGTTCCAAAGTATGCTGCATTGTATTTGTTCTTGGTGGCTCCTTCCTATAGATCCTTTCTACACGTGTGCTGCTGCTGAATGAGCAGTGCCTTGTCTTCTTCCATAATCCCCATTTCTGAGGAAATACACAGACCATCGGTACAGACAGACATACACACAGAGAGAAAAGGAGAGAGAGATATCTATGGAGAGGCTGTCTAGAAACTGAAGTTTCTGTTTCATATATTGCTTTTATAAGTATCAGAAACTGACAGCACGGCTGGGGAGGAGGAGGAAGAGTGTAAAGGAACAGAGAGGGAGAAGAAAATGAATAGAAAAGGGTGGAAGAAGAACACGACATCAATTTCCTCATACTTTTTGATAATAGGGATCTGAGCGGAAAAGGGGGAGGAAAGATTGTCAGAGCCATGCTGGGGGAGAATACTCAGAGTCATCGCCCCACTCAGCAACAACACACAAAGAAAACAAAAACTGGCTACCTCTCATACAATCCATAACCCCCTATCCCATGGATAAACCCAGCAAGCCCATTGAGGAGGGCCACCAGAGGGTTGGCAACAGGGAAGAGGGAAATGAGGATACTGTCATAAGACTTGCTCATACATTCTTATCAATTTACTGACAATAAATGTGGGGGAAATATTTTTAAGAAGACGAGTTCGTGATTGATCAGAGTTTCATTATCCTGTCAGGACATGACACACTTTAGCAATTTTAACCCATTTTTAGCTCAAAGCCACAAGGAAAAGGAGACTATACGAGTTTAAACTCCCATATGTATAGGTTTATTTTTTCCAGATCTTTCTTGTCTCCTTTTTCCTGTCTGATTCCTTCTGTTTACTTTCAGACTTTTAAGGAAAATGATGATGAGGATTACTATTAGTTTTAACTTTCTGTGCTGAAGTTTTCATTATAATCTGTGAGAAACATAGACAATAATGACCTTAACCCAACTTGGCCAAAA
>PVHP010035048.1:0-13160 GCA_004024765.1 Zapus hudsonius | reverse complement strand
CCTCCCCAGATAGGTAGCTCTTTGGAGACTCTCAGCCCTCTCTCTAACACAAGCTCACAGGTATCCGTCACCCCGGCCCCACCTTCAGCCTCGGCTGCCCAGCCACCCTGTCTCCTATCTCCAGCCTTGCATCTGAAGCAGCCACGCCCCCAGTGCCACCTTCCTGAGTCCACGTGTCAGGCCCTTGGCTTCTGCGGTCAGGTTGTTGTTGAGGACACTTCCTTCCACCCAGGTTTCTGCCGTCACCTTCACCATGGGCATCGCGAAGGGAGCACCGTCTTTTCCCATGGGTGACCAGTGAATGTCGGAGGGGACTCTCACAGATGCAAGGAAAGGGGACATCAGGGCTGTGGCTTCGTCTCTGGCATAGAGCAGGGACAAACCAGTCATTATCCAGCTTTCTTATGGGGGCAGAAAGTTCTGGACCCACGAGGGAACAGACTCAGTTTACCTTCTCGCCTTCAATCCTTGCATTCAAAACTTTAAATATTATGATGATGAATATTATGTTTTTTAAACAGGGTCTCACTTGAGCCCAGGCTGGCTCACTTTGTAGCTCAGGCCAGCTACCAGCTTGCGCCAATCCTCCTGCCTCACTCTTCTGAGATCTAGGATTGAGCCTCTATGGCTGCATTCAGGACTTATGGTTGGATTCAGAGGAGCAGAGGCAGGAAGGGGAAGAGAGCGTCCATGGAAGCTTTTTACCCTGGTCCTTAAAGCTGCTTAGAGCCACCCTTCCTGCTGGTCTCCCCTTGGGCCAGCGCAAGCTCACGTGCTGGGCCAGAAAACGTGGGATGTGGGGCTTGAGCTTCTCAGAAAACTGGTCACACCTGCACCCTGCAGGTGTCTGTCATAGGCTGTGTCCTCCCTTGCCTGTCTGTCTCCCACCCTGTCATTTTGGTCCTTTCCTGGAACTACATGATTGACGGGGCCTTTAGAAGTCACTCAGTTCACCCTCCACCTGGAGGCAGGGTGCTCCCAAGGCAGCTGCCGAGAGCTGGGAAGTGCTCCTGCTCTTTCTGGGGCGCAATAGGAAGGAGTCGGAAGCCAGGGAAGAAAGGTGCTTGGCCCACCTCCCGGGAGCCCTGTGTCTCTGGAAGCCACCCTGCACAAGCCTCTCGGACAGTGTGGTGGAGCGGTGATCACATGCAAGGCATTTGGAGGTGTGCCCACAGAGCAAAGGGGGACCTGGGGGGACCTTGGGTGCTGTGCATGGGCAGGAGCCCGGCCCTTCACCCAGCGTGGGGCCCGAGGCCCAAAACCAGCAGCAGCTGGGAATGCCACAGACCACAGGCCTGTGACCCAGAATCTGGGGTGGGCGTGGGAAGGAACTTCCTTCACCGAGCTGAGTCCTGAAGACAAGACTGAGTCTCAGATAAGGCCCAGGAAGAAACAGGTCCTCTCAAGAACCCCCAAACCCAGGCAGAGGCGAGCCTGTGGGCTCTGGTGGGGAGTGCCCACACACCGAGTTTATGTCCCACCACTGCTGGAGAACAGAAGGAGGGAGGGAGGAAGAGAACAGAGGGGAAGCCTGCACGATCAAGCCTTCCAGCCATGGCTCTGACACAGGGGCCGAGGCCAGTGTCCTCCCTGGATGTGCTCAGGCTAAAGCGGCTCGACCAGAGGTGTGTCTCTCAGACGTGCCCCGTGGGTAGAGACTGAGCTGAGGGTGCAAGTCTGTTTGGGGGACCTCCGCAGGGGCAGTGGGTGAGGATACAGCACAGGCCTTAGGCAGTGTTTGCAGCCGGACACACCACGGGCAGACCAGGCTGAGATGCCAAGGGCCAGGCCTGAGGTGGGATGAAGGAACCTGGCAGCCAGATCTGTCAGAGACTCCAGGGACTTGAGCCGCCCACTGGGCTCTGGACATGGGGTAGGGGCAAGGTCAGGGTGGGGGAGGGATCTCAGGAGATGGGGTGGAGCCAGAAAGACTCCCTTGGGGTGTAATGAAGGGGGGCAAGGAAGCCGTGTGTGTGCTGGCTGCAGGGTGGTTGCGTGTGTATGTATGTGTGCCCCGTGTGAGGGCATCCATGTGGGTGACTGTGAATATGTGTAAAAGACAGTTACACACATGCATGTGTGGGAGTGAGTGTATGTGTGTGCACGTGTGTGTGTGTGAGCAAGCATGTGTGGATGTGAATGGATGCACGTGAGTGAGGTTGAGGCTGGTGAGGGTGGAGGTGTGACTGTCACCGTGGGTGGCAGGAGGGGAGGGTGTTAAGCGGGCTTTCTGTGGAGCTGGATGAAATGGATGCTTCAGGTCTTCCCTCAGACACATGGGCCCAAGTTTTCTGTGAACAGAAATGTCTCTTTTGATGCTACTCTCTGAGTGCTTTTTATTTTTTATTTTTATTTATTTATTTATTTTTAATATTTTATTTATTCATTTTTTCAAGCCAAGAGAAAGAGAGAGACCACCAGGGCCACCACCTTGTGGATCTGGCTTATGTGGGTACTGGGGAATTGAACCTGGGGCCTTAGGCACTGGAGGCAAGTGCCTTAACTGCTTAGCCATCTCTCCAGCCCTATTTTTTTTTTAATATTTATTGTCCATAATGAGTTACTCTCTGAGTGCTTTTGTGTGTGTGTGTGTGTGTGTGTGTGTGTGTGTGTGTGTGTGTGCGTCCATGAAGGTGAAGGGCAAAGCACGTGGCCCATGGCTGTCTGGAGCCCTCAACAGGCCTCCCACGCAAGTGGGCACTTGTGCTTTGTGCACTACAGCCTTGGGGACAGGCCACCTCTCCCTGGCCACGCGAGTGGTCGCTGTGAAGCCTGTGTCTGAGGAGACGCAGATGCTGAGATCTAGTTAAGAGGAAGCCGGAACCTGGGGAGGGGGGACATGGCTGTGTTCTTTCTGGGTTTCTCTTACCTCTGGGTGAGGGATGTTGAGACAAGAGAAGGGCCAGTGCCTGGTCCCAGCCACTTACAGAGCTGTGGGTCCACTTCTCAAACATGGACCTGTCAGATGGACCATGAACTACTTCAGGGATGGCCAACCAGGTCACCAGAACACTGAACATGTGGCTTTGGAAAGGAGAGGCGTTGGAGTCCTACCCAGACTAGTAAGGCCAGTCTCTGGGTGCGGGCCCTGGACATGGGTGTGGATTCCCAGACAATGCAAGGTGGTTCTTGTGGGCTGAAACCTTTGATCCCCGCCACCTGGACAATAAAGGTAGGTCCCCTCCCCCACTATCAAGGCAAAAAAGATTTTTCATGCTCCAGGTATAAGCACCCGGGCAGCGTCTGAGAGACAGGTGACATGAGTTTTTAATTCAAGAGCCAGCTAAGGCCATGGAAATGCTACCTTCCTGAGAGATGCTGTGTGGTGGGGGCCTGAGCAGTGAGGTCACCATAGCGAAAGGAGTGGATTGGAGACACTAAGGTCCCCTCCTTAGGAGCTATGGTCACTTAACTCCTTATCACCAAGCTAGAAGAAAGCTTGGAGTTGTCCATTAACAGCAGATTTTTAAAATATAAAGGCAGAACTATTTGAGGGCTTAAAGCAGGTGAGTTTGTAACTGAGGAGTGTCCCAAAGAGAGATAAATTTTAGTGTGACCTAGGCTTCTGTGCAACCAGGGATCACCAGCCCCCATATCTGCCCAGGTGTTAACCATTACTAAGGATATGATGAATTAGTCTGGCCAAAAGAATCTCCCTGAAATTGCTTTCCTAAGTCTTCACGATTTGGCAATACATTTTCTCAACAAGGCTTAGACCTTCTGTCGCTCAGCTGCTCATTCACGCGGCCTGAATTGAAAAGAAAATACTAAATACTAACTAGAAAGCTTCCTTGGAAAAGGCGCGGACTTGAGAGCGTGTGATACCTCAGTTGAAAGCCTGGCTTCGTAGCCAACTTGATGCCAGAACTTAGCCACGTCCGTCGCCTCTGCACCTTGCTTCGGTAGTTTGTGAAGTGGACAGGAACGTGTCTACTGCCTCCCTGGCCGATGTGCCAGGAGGACCGAAGCAGACCATTCCTGGGAGGGTCCAGTGTGGCACCCGGGTGTTGTAGGCAGTGAACACTCAGCAGTTACGGCTCAAGCCTTGAGATGCCCCAGGGGGCCTGCGACAAGGTCTGTGTCCGCTCGATCGTTCCCAGTGCTGGGCTGGGAGAACAGACTGAAGCCCATAAGTGAGACGCCATCTCTGGATCTCAGCCTGGTTGGTGCCTTCAGCCCTGGGTCTTGTGCCCTGTGCGCTGCCCGTTCTTGCTGAGAGACCAACCGTGAATTCCAGCGAAGTGCATGCAGGGCAGGAGAGGCAGGGCTGATCGCCACTGGGAGGCTCTGGGCATTGGAACAGCCTGGGGGACGATGGAGACCTCGAATCATGGACAAGATGCACGCTCCGTGCGTCATGCCACCTGCTAGGGAAGAGGGTTAGACAACTCCACCTGCCACCATAGCCAGACCACGTTCACAAGGAACTGAGCCCCAGGGGAGGCTGGGAACAGCCACTGCTCCAGGCTAGTGACAGGTGGCTCCCAAGGTCAACTGACACCAGCAACAGTGCAACCTGCACCTGACAGAACTTGATACGTGTCTGTATTTTCACAAACTTCTGTGGCGATTGTAAAGGCCCTAAAGAGTGACCTCATTGAGAGGTCAGATTTTGTGAAGGGCGTCTCTACCTGTGCAGTAGGTGGTTGCAGACAGGCAAACGGCCCTCAACTTTGCGTCAGGTGACTACATTTTCTGAAACTCACCGGTCCCTGTACAGATCTTGAGAACGGTCCTTGTGAACACAGAAGTGGTGAGAGGCAGATAATGAGATTCCCACACTGAGCAAGACTGTCATGGAAGTGTGCCGACAGAGGGCTTATTTATTCAGTTTTTGAAGTAGGGTTTTTAGCCCAGGCTGACCTGGAACTCGCTCTCTAGTCCCAGACTGGCCTTGAACTCACAGTGATCCTCCTACCTCTGCCTCTCTGAAATTAAAGGTAGAGGGCATTTTTTAAACGTCAAAAATAATAAACTGAATTTTTTCAAACACAATAACAAAAGCCACACATAAATCAATTCATTTAAGAGAAAGGCAAGAACCTCAGTGGCTAATCGAGCAAATGATTTTGCGAAAACCTAGAAAAAGATTTTATTATTTTATTTATTATTAATCACATATTTCATTAATAATCAAACATATGCAAAATATTACACGTTAAATTGAAGTCCTGCGTTCACCCATATAATTAGCAAGTGACCTCTCAATTCGAAGGTCAAGGACAAATGCTGATGGACATTCAGTGGCCCAGCTAATGCTAACTAGTATTGACTTTCACAAAGCAAAATGTGTGAAGCATCCTAAAAGTGTCAGCATCCTCTGACCCTCCAGAGTCATGCTTAGGAATCTATCCTAAAGAAATAATTCTCAGAAATGGAGGAAAAAAGACTGTGTGTGGTTGATTGTTTTTTTGAAACAAGATTTTACTGGATAGCCCAGGCTGGCCTGGGATTCATTATGTAGCCCAGACTATCCTTGAGCACATGATAACTCTCCTGGTCGCTGGGATTATAAGCGTGCTCACCATACCGTGCTTAACTGGGGGAAAAAAGTTTTAAGCTGGTTGTGGTGACACAAGCCGGTGATCCTGTGTCATCCCAGCACTGAGGAGGCTGAGACAGGAGGATCTCAGTTATGTCGGTTACTTCTCCAGATGTCGGTTACCGCCTGGGTCCCTGGCCCCCTGCTAAATGGGCCTCAGTCTCTCTGGCCAGCAGGAGACCTGGCTCAATCGAGGAAAGGTGAGCGCCGCGGCTGGACAATCCCTCGCAGCCGGGAGAAGTGTCCGAGCGGATCTCAAAACTTTATTTTAGCATCCAACCTCGTATACAATCTAGGGATGGGTTGCATTGCCTTATCTCTTACCCAAAGGGGGCTCAGCAAACAGGAACCCAGGAAACTCAGCCGGCAGGAGTAAAACCTATTAGCACTTATAAACAGGATTCAGGGCTGTCAGCCATCCCCCTGCCTCCTGGGGGGCACAGGTGTGCTAGGAACAAAGCTACCATGCTCGGGGCTCTCATCCGGATGCATATTAAAACTTAGCTCTCAGATATACAGCCAGGCTGAGTCCTGACAAATTATGAGGTCAGTCAGGGCGACCTATCAAGTTCCAGGACAGCCCGGGACACAGCAAGACCTTGCTTTAAAGGAAAAATAACTTTAAGGCAACCTAATGGTCACAGTCAACGATAAAAAATATTTAAATATTTTATATTCTCATCATGAAAATTTTTTTCATGGGTTAGTATAGGTGTATCTGAGGGAAGTGGAACTTCTAGAAAAGCAGTAGGTTATACAGAGGATGGCCATGACCACAGAACACTTGGATGGGTGGAAGGAATTGCATCCAATGGCTTCCAGACGCTTCTTGGATCACAGGCTGATGGGCGATTGTGTCTTCTTCCTGCCTCTTTGCTTTCCTCCATTTTTCCCTTCCAAAAAGTATAAATCACACCACGACTCAGGGAACTGAGCGGAAGAGGGGGCGGAAAGATTGTGAGAGCCGTGGTGGGGGAGACGGTCCAGAGGCATAGCACCCATCAGTAACAACACACTTGGGCCAGGAAGACCGGGATGAGTACTAGGATATCCAGGATCCCCTGCCACAAGGACTAATACAGACAGCCCACAGAGGAGGATATCCAACTGATCAGGGATGGGGAGGGGGGGAATTGGGGAATTCGGGATAACAACGCATGGTTTGCCCACTAAATAATGTAACTCATTATGGACAATAAATATTAAATTAAAAGTAAAAAAAAAGTATAAATCAGAGCTGGAGAGATAGCTCAGGAGTTTAAGGTGCTTGCTTGCAAAGCCTGAGGCCCCAGGTTCGATTCCCCAGTCCCCATGTAAAGCCAGATGCATAAAGTTTCCCGTGTGTCTGGAGTTTGTTTGCAGAGGCAGGAAGCCTTGGCACACCCATTATCCCCCCCTCAAATCAATAAATATATTTTTCAGAAAGTTTGAATTAAGGTGGGGAAACACTTCAATTTGGAGGCTGAGAACACACTTTATCCAATGACTACACATATCTGCAGACTCGCCATCGATATCCCAGAGCAGTAAAGCAGCATCTCGGGTCAAATGAGCCAAGTGGCCTGAGCAGCGAAGGAGAAAAGTGACAGGAGATCAACAGGGACAGAGCCGAGCCTGCTCGCAAAGAACCAGCACAAGCAGAAACCCCACTGGAGGAGCCATTCATTCCAGCCACTTCTGTCCCCCTGGGCTCGATGGACACAGGAGAGGCCACTGACCTCTGGTAACTGGTCAGATTGCAGATCAACCCTCTTCCCACTGTGTGTGGGAGACTCTCTGAAGCCCCGAACTAGATCCAGGGCCAGTGTGGGGTGGGCTTTGGCCTTGGAAAGTCGTGGTCCTGTGGTTGCTCTGGAGGTCGAATCGAGGTCGTACCAGGGAAGTCCTCTACCACTGAGCTGTACCCCCAGCCCCTCTTAAGACGAACATGAGACAGTGTCTCACTAAGTTGCCCAGGCTGGCTTTACTCTCCCTGTAGCCCAGGCAGGCCCTGAACTTGTGATTGTCCTGGCTCAGCCTCCTCAGTAGATGGGTGGCTTCACCACCAGGCCTCGCTGGCAAGTCCTTGGTCCGTGACTATATGTATGTTGCCAGTGACTCAAGTCTTTTGTTTTATTGTCCATAATGAGTTCCATTGTTTAGTGGGCCAACCATGAGTTGTTCTCCCCAATTCCCCGTTGCCCCCCTTCCCCATCCCCAGTCAGCTGGATATCCTCCTCCGTGGGCCGTCTGGATCAGTCTTTGTGGTAGGGGACCATGGAGAGCCCAGTCTTCAGCCGTGACCCAAGTCCTTCTCAGATTTATAAATGCCACCCAAGCAGCTCCCAGGCTCATGGTCATCCTGCCATTTGATCCGTCTAGAAATCTAAGTCATCCTGGTCAAAGCCATCTGCCCTGACCCCCGTCTGGACGCACGAACATCTTCCAGCTGCCTGCTGGCCTCTCTCAGCACAGACTTCGCCTGCCTCCTGCTCTGGAGTCCCCGGGCCTTCGAGGGCTCCTTCCTGCTCAGAAGTGGAACTCTCGGGATACATTGTGGTGGCTTTTCTCTCTGTGTGTAGGACCCCGCCGTCTTTGACCTCGATGTCCTTCAGGTCTCTGCTTGGAAAATCTTTCTCTGAGCCCTCCCGAGAGACCAGTGAGCAGGTGCTTGGAGAGGAAGCCTTGGAGGAACGGCCTGGCCCTCGGTAGGCTCGGGAGCCTGGCATTCGCTGGGGGGTAGCCAGGCTCCCACCTCCATCTAGGCTGCTGTTTGCCAAGGCTGTCCCCCTGGTACTCTCTCCTAGACTAGCCTGAGGGCCATTTTCCTTCTCACCCTGACTTCCTCCTTCTGCCTCTGGCTGGCCCTGTCCTGCAGCTTCCTGACTCTCCACAGAGTGACCACTGTCACCCTGTCCTGGAGACTCTGCAGCATCCTCATCCCCAGAGCCCTGGCTCAGGGTCCCTTCCTTTGTCACACCCTCTTCCAGCCGCTGGGCTTCTTGCATGGCCTGGGCAACCCAGGGCTGGGGTTCCCCCTCTTGCTCGAGCTCATGGTCACCACGGCCCTCTGTCGCCTGCAAGCCAGGCCTTTCCTCTCTGCTGGACCTCTGGCTACCTTTTCCCTCTAATACCTCCCCCGCCCCTGGGGCCAGCTGGAGCTCTTGCCCCCCATCAGCTCCCTGGACAGTCCCAAGGGCCTCCTGAGGCAGGACCCCCGTCTTCTCTGGGGTCACCCCGGCTGCCTCTCCATCCCCGCACCCTTCTTTCTTGTGCTGGAGAATCTGCCTTAGGTCAAAAGCCTCTCTGATAGGTGCCCTGGTGGCCCCCGTGGTGTCCTCCAAGGATGCGTGGGCCAGTTTCTTCTTCATACAAACATCACAGGGACAAAAATCGTCCCCAGTGGCCCCTCCACCTGGCCTTGTCCCCAAGGTGGGCCCATCCTCGGGACTGCAGGAGAGGGGCCCCAGGCCCGGGGAGGCAGAGAAGTTGTGCAGACCCCTAAGTCGGCGCCTGCGCTGCTCCGTCTGCAAGGATGTCTGTCCCCTGAGGGCTTCCGGAGGTGGTCCTGGGACCGTCCTCCCAGCCCGGCTCTGGATCTTTCCGAGCTCCTTGTCAATGCTGGCCTGGAGCCGCCGGCCCACCTCCTGCTCGAGCTCGGCTACCATGTGGTCCAGCAGGCCGAGGTCCTGGAGGTTCCAGCGGGCTCGCAGCTCGGCCATGACGCAGGCCAAGTGGGCCATGAATGCCGTCCCCATCTTTCTCAGCAGCTTGGACACCCAGATGGCGTCAGGGTCCAGAGACGCTTTGTGGGCCGTGGACGGGCCTGTCTCCTCAGTTCTCGGGATGCGTTGACACTCAGCCTTTGAGTCCCCCTCACTGAGATGGTAAGGGGGCTCAGCAGGTTCTTCTCTCTGACTTGGGGGGCACAGCCCTGAAGGTTCTCTTCCCGTTTCCTCTTTTAGCACCCCTGTGTCTTCTGGCGAGACCTCCGCATCCTGAGAGGCAGCCCCCAACAGCTCCTGGCTGCTGACTTCCACCCTTTCTGGAGAAGATTCCTCTTCCATACCCTCTTCTTGTGGCCTCTCTCTTGCTATTTCTTCTGTCTCTTCTAATTGTACATCCTCTCCCTGCAACATTCTAGAATGTTCCAGAGCATTGCCCCTCATCTGCTCTCTATCAGCTCTTTCTGTTTCCACCTTGGTCGGAGCACAAGCCCCCACCTCAGAGCTGGATGAGTCTGTGGAACACCTGGGCACCTCTGGGGGTCCCTGAGATTTGGAATCAGGCCTTTGGGAGGAGATGGTCAAGGGGACCCCCATCCTCTCGGGGACCAGGATGCTGTCCACAGCACAGGGCATACTGCCCTCACCTGAACCCCCAGAGCCACTGCTCACATCTACACCAGAGGAGGAGGTGGGTGTGACATTCTCGGACCCCAGCAGAGCCTGGTGGGAAGTGAGCCTCCCGAGGCCCAAGTCCATCTGGCCTTGTCCGAGCCCGCTCTGTGGCCACAGGGACTGGGAGATACTCAGCAGCTCCTGGTACCTTGGAGAACCTTCTAGCCCTGCTATCCCCGCCAGAGGCCCAAGACCCTCGTCAAAGAAGTGGAGCCTGGCAAGGCAGGTGATGAGGGCGCTGGCTGAATGGCTGAGCCTTTGGGCCGCTGGACTAGAGACTTCTGGAAGGCTGCTTGGACGTCCTTGCCTGGAGCCCAACAAGGCCTTCAGGAGCTGTGAGGAGACAGAAACCTTGCTGGGGAGCACACGATGGCTCACGTCATGGTACGTGGTGGTTCCTTCTCTCACTTCAGCCTCTGTAGAGTCCTTAGACATGTCACCTGCAGCTGCATCTCCATTGGAACCGTCTCCTAATTCGGGGGGCACATCACCAGTCGTTGGGAGAACGTCAGCTGGATCCGGATGTGCACCTGTGTCCCCTTCTAGAAGCTGCTGTCTAGCCTGAGCCAATCCTCCCTGGCCGTTTAGAGAACAGTCATCCCCCGGGTCCTCCTCGGGCTCTGTTGTCTCATCAGTGGCCTCCCGTGTGGTCATGAGCACCGGCTCTTCCGGGAGGTTGCCAAGCCAGTCACGAACTACAGCATCAGGAGAAACAGAGGGCAGAGCGCTGGGCATCATGCTGCCAACTTCCTCCTGCTCTTCACGGCCTTCCCTGGCTCCAGGGGACATTCCCAGCGAAACCCTCCTCGGCCTGGCATCGTCATCGACCCTTTGCTGACCACTGCTGGTGCTGCTACTGCAGGAATCGGGCTTCCTGGCACGGGGTTGCTCCCTGGGGGGAGTGGGGCAATAGCTGCTGCCCACCCAGCAAGCCTCGGAGAAAGGGGCATGCGTGGGAGCACCAGGAGTCCCCAGGATGGAGGATGCCGTGCTCTGTGAGCAGCAGGGGACTCCTGGCTCAGGACATACATCCAGCGAAGCAGAGGATGAAGGAGACTCGGAGTCACCTCCTGCCTTGACCCCCAGCCCACCAGCCCCATCTGTGAGGGCAAGTGTGCGAGCTGAGCAGTGTGCCTTGTGCTCAGTGTCCCCTGCTGGCTCTGCAGAGCAAGCGCTGAAATGATCAAAGCTAGAGGCACGGGCTGGGTTACTCATGGGTGGGATGGAGGTGCTGATGGCTGTTGGCAGATCCTGAGGGTCCAGAGAGCTGGAAGAGCCTGATCTTGGGTCTCTGGAAGCCTGATTTCTAGCACTGGATGAGTTCTTAGGACACTGTGGGTCTGGACCGTGTGGGCAGGCCCTCCCTCTCTCTGGGGGCCTTGGCGATTCCAGTGAGGCCAGGGATGAGTGAGCGTCCCTACAGTGGAGACACGGCCTGTCAGGGCCTCTCTGAGCCACATGGCAGTGGGCAGGGATACACGCAGCACTAGCTGGCTTCTTCTGCCTTCTCTTCTCCCTCTGAGCAGGAGCAGTGGGAAGAGTTGGGGGAGCAGTACCCACTGCGTCCCAAGGACTAGAATGGCTTGGCACCGGGGGCAGTCTCTGCCCAGGCCCACCCCTGGCTTGGTAGCACCTGGTGTCCTGCCCAGGCTTCCCTGACTGAAAGTCCTTGTGGTTCAGAGATGAGGGATGCAGGATAGGAACATAGGGGCTGTCAGCCTGGGTGGCCTTCCCCTGGGAAGCCATAGCCCTGGCCTGGCTCAGGTGTCCACCACCCCACTCACTGGGCTCCTCATGAGACCCAGCACTGGCTGATGTATCAGAAAGGGTGCTTTTCATATCTTGGGTCCCAGGCCCTAGGCATTGGCATTGTCCCCAGACACCTGCCCCTATGTCTCCTGGACACAGGCCCTCACTAGCTTCTGGCTCAGCCTCACTCTGGGAAGCAGCAGAGGAGGCTGGACATGGTCTGTAGCTGCCTACCACACCTTCCGGGGACTGGGGACAGTAGGAGCCTGCCTGAATGCTTTCAGGGTTCCCAGGACTTGAGGCTGGGTTGACACTGTCTTTGTCATGTCTTTTCCTGCCATTGGACCCTTGGCTCCAGCGGCCCCTGCAGGGGGATAGCTGGGCCAGTCCCCACCTCCTTCTAGGAGGCAGCCCCTCACCCTGAGAAGTGGACAGAGGGTTCCTCCAGATGTCATAGCTGGGCTCAGGCTGTTGGCTTCCATCAAATGTTCCCTGGCGACCCACCTCACAGGGACCCAGACCTTGTGCCCTGGGCGTCAAGAAGCCCCAAGGGAGGCCCTCTTGTCTGTAGCTGTGGGGATGGGCCTCCTCCAGGCCCCGACCCTCCCTGCTGGCTGCTTTGAGGATACTATTACACCCTACCCTCTGGGACCACCGCAGTGCATCCTCGCCCAGGAGCTGGAAGCGGACTCTCATCTCCACAGACAGGCTGCCATCCTCGTTCATGCAGACCTTCTTCTTCACATCGTCACCGACCATCAGAGCTCCAGGAGGGGCAGCTGTGTCCTGAGGGCAACTGTCCGTGGCAGGCCCCACCCAGTCATGATGCCCGGATGCCAAATGGTCACCAAGAACAGACCTCTCTGAGAGCTGCAGCCTGCCACCATCCCTGGACCTTGAGTGGATCACACTCTGCTTGGCTTTTGGTCCCCAGAGACCTGTTGCACGGGGGAAGAGTAAGGGAGGAGAGGAAAAGGGAGTGAGTTACTGGACAGGGTATGGTAAAGAAGAAAAGGATCTGGGCTGGAAAGATGGCTCAGCGGTTAAGGCACTTGCCTGCAAAGCCTAACAACCCAGTTCCCATGTCAAGTCAGATGCACAAAGTGGCCCATGCATCTGGAGTTCATCTGCAGTGGCTAGAGACCCTGGTGTGTCTTCCCAGAGTGTGTGTGTCTCTCTTCTTGAAAACAAACAAATAAAAAACAAAATAAAAGAAGGGTCAGCTGAAAGACAAGAGAGAGCTTTGTGTCCTCTGAGCCACTTGGTCAGAGCCACGGAACCTAGCAGGAAGATTTGTCTGAGCATAACCTCCATGCCAACAGCAACCAGCTGGTGGCTTTGAGCAGAGCTAGTTCCAGATCTGTAGGAAAAACTTACTGGTATCAGTTTGATTGTGCAGCTGTGCATATGACACCACTGCATAGAATGCTTGCTGCATGTTAATGCTTGCTGCATGTTAATGCTTGCTGCATAGAAAGCTCGCTGCATAG
>PVHP010035047.1:0-18715 GCA_004024765.1 Zapus hudsonius | reverse complement strand
CCTCACCCCTAGGGAGGCAGGCAGTAGGGTGGAGGGCACCCTCACCCCTAGGGAGGCAGGGAGCAGGGTGGAGGGCACCCTCACCCCTAGGGAGGCAGGCAGTAGGGTGGAGGGCACCCTCACCCCTAGGGAGGCAGGGAGTAGGGTGGAGGGCACCCTCACCCCTAGGGAGGCAGGCAGTAGGGTGGAGGGCACCCTCACCCCTAGGGAGGCAGGCAGTAGGGTGGAGGGGATCCTCACCCCTAGGGAGGCAGGCAGTAGGGTGGAGGGCACCCTCACCCCTAGGGAGGCAGGCAGTAGGGTGGAGGGCACCCAAATTTGAGCAGCCTCTCTGTGGCAAGGTCCAGTGCATGGAGCTGGGGGGTGGTGAGGGAAGGAATCTTGCTCAGCCCCCAGTCCTGAGGACAGTCCAGTCCTCTTTGTCCCCAGGTCAGCTGAGGAACCTCTCAGGCTCCTGTGGTCACATGCAAAGTGGACTTCAGCTACAGAACTGTGTGCTCAGATGAGCTGTCCTGAGACTCACAAGTGGGCCGCTGTTCCCAAATCAGTGAGTCCCCTGTCACCTGAGTGCGCAGACAGAGAGCAGGATATCACCTAAGGGACACTGGAAAGTAGACCCCAACATAAGCCAGGCAGAAAGGACAGTAGGGATGAGAGCAATGACTGACGACGGTGATGGTCAGTTAGAACTTATTAAGAACTTGCCAAGTGTCAGGAATTGTCAGTATTAGTTTTTTTATTAATTCTTTTTTATTTGCCAAAGTAACCCAAGCTCTGGAACAGGTAAACAATACAGAGAAAGACCTCAGTTGACAGGTCGGAAAACGAGCCTCAAGAGAGTTCAGAGGATCCACAATCAAGGCGGAACAGCAGGAATGATGATCTCTGGATCCCCGTCCTGTCCACTGCGCACACACTCCCCTACCCTCGCCAACGTCAGAAGTCTGCAATGCATCTGCAGGGCCCGCTCTGAGGGAAAATCTGTTTGGGGTCTTTCCTGCTTCTCAGGACCCTGTAGCCCCTGCCTTGTGGCTCTTCCTCTTCTTCATAGCTTTCAGCCCATTTCCATTATCCCATCTGCTGTGACCTGCCTGCCTGCCTCCTTCACCTGCACACACTCGTGTTCTCACTGGGCCCACCTGCACACACCAGGACACTGTGTCCCTTGGCTTCCTGGCACCTGCAGAGTTCCTTTTGGAATGTGAGGCCACATACTCACGGGTCCTGGAGACTTGGGTGTGGACAGCTTGGAGGACCTGGGAGGAAAGACCAGTATTTTGCCTGACACAATTGTCACTTGCCAGAGGAGAGGAACAGAGCTGTGGATGGATAGCACATTGCTTAAGATATGTTCAGCTGCATCACAGGGCCTTTCTTCCAAAAAAGGTTTAAATAAGAAAGCCACCTGGGCACTGGGGGTGGGGAGGTAACTCAGTTGGTAAATGCTTGCTGTGTAAGTATGAGAACCCGAATTTGGGTCCCAGAACCCAATTAAAGCTGACCACGTAAGCACATGCCTATAATCCCAGCACTGGGAATGTGGAGACAGGAGGATCCTTAGGGCTCCTGGTTAGCTGGACTAGCCAATCAGTGAGCTCCAGGTTCAACGAGAGACCACATCTCAAAAAATAAGCTGAGAAACCATGGAGGAGACCCCTGATGTCTACCCCTGACTTCCACGTGACCACACACACATCCCACACGTATGTACACCCCCCCCACACACACACACAAAAGAAAGTCACTTAATTTCTTCCTTTCCTAAGGAGGAATCCTGACTTAAGGTGGCTAGTGGCTGGTGGTGACACAAACCTTTTGCCTTTGTGACACTCACCCTCTCACCCTTTTCACCTCTTGGTCACAGGACAGCTAGCTTCACATCCTTACACATACATGATGGAACAGGAAAGAAGACAGCAGGTCTTCTTCGTCACTTGTCCCCAGGGAGGTCTCATTGTCTGGGCCTAAGCCCACAGCCTCCCTCATACAGCCCCCTGACATTGACAGATCTCAGGCCAAGAGCTCACAGACCTTTGCATCTGATGAGACCGAGGCGAAACCTGGTGGACCGGGGAATGGGGGACAGGAGGTGAGGTCTCTTGGGGTTACCTCTGCCCTGGTCTCAGAGCTGGCACACAGAAGATTAACAGACAGAAGGCCTTTGAATGACAGATAGCCGGGACAGCAGATGAGGACAGCTGGGACCCAAGGCTGGCTTAGACTTAGCAGAAAGGGCGACTGGAGGCAGCGAGACCAGCAGGGTGGGCATACACAGCCATGGCTAGTCAAGACAGAGCACAGCTCAAACCCCAGAAGGCCAGGGCAAAGGTACACAGCCCAGTTCATTGAGGGACCCTGGCCCTGTTTGCAGGGATTACACTCCGTGCTGATCCCAGCCCGTCCAGGAACCTTTCTCCCTCCAGAGGGTTCTGATGGAACTCTGCCTGTGCCAAATCCACTGATCAATATGCAATGGACTCAGTCTGCAAGCTGGGGCGCCCAGAGCCAGCCGGATCCCTGACAAGACGGATCGGTCTCTAGGATTCTTCAAGGAGGGGCGGGGAGAGCAGCAGGCCTCAGCTTTCCCTGTCTCATCTTTAAAAATGAAATTTCAAATAAACATAATGGAAAAACCCTCAACTCCTCTCCAAGGAGAAAAAGCATCCCCTGGGCCTAGAGCTCGTCTGTTTCCCTCCCTCTGCTGCCAACAGTGCTGAGGAAATGGGGTGTCTCCCTGACTCTACCTCCCTCAGCACCTGCAAGCACCTGCCAAGGACAAAGATGGGCAGATCAGTTATACCACTTCTCCAGGATCTCAGAGCCTAAGTGTGGGGAGAGAGGAAACTCAGAACCCACAGATTTTAGAGCCATGTAGTGCAATGTGTTGATTCCAGAACAGAGAAATTGAGGCCTGGGAAGGAGGGTCAAGTACCAGGCAGCAAACAAGAAAGTGATCAGGAATTTAGGTTCACATCTCATGACTTGCGCTCCATAGAGTCGAGGTGTGTGCATCTGTGGTTGTCAGCACACGCAGCATGTGGACATGGACATATTTGCATGTGTGTACATATATGTGTGAAATATGTGTGCATTTGGTTGTGAACATGTGCTTACTCACATGGGTGCGCATACGCCTATGGGTGTGCAGGTATGTATTCTGAATTTTTCTTTATTTATTTCCAAGGAGAAGTTTGCCACCCCAAACTGCAGACACATGCTCCACTTTGTGCATCTGGCTTCATGTGGGTACTGGGGAATTAAACCCAGGCCATCAGACATTGCATGCAAGTGCCTTTAACCACTGAGCCATCTCTGCAGCCCGCATGCATTCACTTGAGTGGACACTTACAGGTGCATATGCATGCATACATTGTGTGTGTGTGCCTGAGTAAATGCATGTGTATGCTGCAGAGTATATGGGGATGTGTCTGCCTGTGTGCATGGTGGGTATGCGCAGATGTGCACGTGTATGTGGTCTGCAAGCATGCATGTGTATGTGAACAAGCGCACATGTGAGCATTTAGTGAACATGTACACCTGTATGGACGTTCGTGTTTGCAGGCACACAGGTGCTTGTGTGCATACTTGGATATGCATACTTATGTGGTCGAGTGTATATATGCACATATGCATGGGTGGTGCGTGTGTGTGTGTGTACATGCACAGCTGTGAATGCAGCAGAGGGGTTCAGGGAGAAGAACTCCCCTTGACCCCCGCTGGAGCTGCTCTGCCGTGTGGGGTGCAGTGCACTGCAACCAGAGTCATCCAAGAGGCATGTCGCCTGATCCCTTGCAAGGGCAGCCATGGCTCCATACTGCAGTGAGTTCTTGAGAACTAATATCCCACCACTGTGTGGCCCTGGCAGGACCAACCCTGTCCTTCTGGGCCCCACTCATCAGCATATCTTTGAATCCCCAGGATCCTCCACTTCCATCCAGACCTTCCCCAGAACATTCCCACAGACTGAGTGCAGACACACCCACAGCCACTAGAGCAGCCTGAATCGATCATGCATTCCTCCTGCCCATGTCCAGCCAGGACCAGTCAACAGTCACTTGTGGGACAGACAGTGTTTCTGGGTACATAGTGCTGGCCTGTCAAAAAATAACCTGCAGAAGACAGTGAGGCTTCATTTTCTATGTCTGGGCAAAGGGACCTGCCCTGTTTTTTTTTTTTTTTTTTGCAAGCACCTGCGTCCTAGGGGTCTCAGCACCATCCCCAAGCGCAGTCTATAGCTTCTGACCCTGGGACTGGGGACAGGCTTCTGGGCTGCAGTGGCTCCTCACTGGAGATTTGCCCAGCATTACCACGACAACTTATGTGGTCACCATTCCCAAGGGCCTGAACCACTCACTTGTAGGGCCTTGAGAGCTGCACCCTAGGCAGCTCTGTTTTCCTCTGGGTGCCTTGTGCCTGGACGGCCATCACTGGTAAACACAGGCTATGCAGAGCCAAGACCTGGGATGGACTCTCCCTGGGCTTCTATGCAACCCCAAAATGTTTCTCATAAGTTGCTCGGCCACCATCTGGGAGACCAATGTGGCTGTCTGCAAGGGGAGAAGCCATGTCTCCAATGTTTGCCTCTGCCCTTTTCTTCATCCTTTCCTGGTTTCCTGCACCTCCAGAGCAATTGCAACCATACCTGTAAGCATCCTCGATCCCCCGAGAACACCCTTACCCTAGAAAGCACCCCATCCCTAAGGAGCATGCCACTAGGGCCTTCCCTTCCTCCTCATCCCCCGGTGTTCACTGTCTCCTTCCAGGAGCTTTCCTTTCAGGCTGGGGTGGAATCCTGGGGCTTGGTGATACTCATTCCATCCAGACAGTGGGCACTACAATGCCAGGCCTCCCTTCACTCTGCACACGATGGTTGGCCTGCTAGAAACCAGGGCTCAAGTGTGCCAAGGATAGAGTGTGGCATGGGGGCTTCCACACAAATGAACCCCAGACGTGCTGAGCAGTGACTCCTATTGGACTTCCAGGATCAAAAGGGCTTATAGCAAACCATGGTGGTCTCCATCTGGGGTCACACCTTCACATGACAGCCCAGAGTGTTTTGCTCCCCATGAGTGAGAAGATGCCCAGAATCAACACCAGAGCTGCATTCTCCAAGGGCACCCTGCCTGGTGCAGGCCCTGGAATGTTTGATTTCTGCCTCATCCCGGTTGGGCACCCCTGCCCTGAGGGTAATACATAAACACAGCAAAGAGAGTCCAGGGCTCTGAGAGAGAGTCAATGAGCCCCTCACATGGCTGACCAAACTAAGAACACTCAGGTCAGAGGAAAAAAATCTAGTAGCACCCTTGGGAACAAAGAAAGAAGCAGCCACCAAAACAGACCCGTCTACACACCACTAGTGGGGCATCACCCCAAGCTCCTAGTGATAGCTTTCTGGGCATCTCCCACCCCCAGCTAGAAACTCCAGCTTATGACCCAGACCAGCCACCTTCTCCCTGGAGAGCTGTCTCCTAAGGCTGCCTGGAGGCGGGGACCAGTGCCCAGCACTCAGCCCAGGCCTAGGAGTGACAATATCTCAGCGGAATGAATTCATGGCACCCCCAACACTCTCTTCCTTGAGTCCCACTCATGCAAACTCCCCTATCATGGAGCGGCTCAGGTTGGAGCTTTTCAGAGGTACTTATCACCCTGTCCCCCCCCACACACACACAACACACACCTCGCCCCCGTAGCTGTTAAAAGCAGGGTCACCAGGACAAGAATTCAACTTCGATGCATTGTCATGGCACATGGGTGCAGAGCTTGGGAGCCTTCCACAGGCATAGCTCTCATGATTCACGACCGAGCAGCGCTGAGGGGTGCGCAGAGGAGGGAACTGAGGCCGGCTGAGAAGGTGGCTGTGCAACGGATCCCCAGCGCCGCCGCGTCCTCCGCCGGAGGCTCGCCCTCCAATCAGGCCTGGGACCCCATGACAGCCCCGTGGAGCGCGCCACTGTGCGCGCTCTCGCACTGGAGCATCTGTGCCCGAGGGAGAGGTGGCGGCTCCGGTCCTTAGAAAGAGCAGGCTTCTAGAACTCACCGCTCTGGCCAGTCCAAGCTCACCCAGTCCAGCAGGCTAGCCATCGGCCCTGGCGGGGGCGCCCTTGAGGAGCGCGCGCCCTGCGCCACCGCCCCGGACTCCTCCCCGGCGCCGCGCCCGCAGGTTGGCCGAGGCGGGCCTCGGCTCGGGCTCCCGGGCCTCTTCCCCCCACCCCCCGGGCCGGAGACGCGGGCCTGCCCCGCGCCCAGCCCCGCGCCCAGCCCCGCCCCGCGCGCCCTCCCCGCTGCGCAACTAGACCCAAGTTGAAAGCGGAGCTGGGCGGCGGCACTTGCTCCGAGCGCGCAGCGGCGGAGGCGATCCAGCACCGGCGAGCGAAGCAGGCGAGAAAGGCGCCCGCACGGCCGAGCGCGGACCACGGGGGGCGCCCGCTCCCGGGAGCCGCCGGAGGATCGTGGGTGCCGGCGCCCAACCTGAGAAAGTAAAGTTGGAGCTGGAGACTGGGCGCAGGGGTCCAGAAGAGCGGCAGTCCGACTCCCGGTTTACCGAGCCTTAGCCGGCTAGATGGGAGGCAGAGCTCCGGGGCCGCCGCCTGCAGCCTGCAGCCCAGCTGGGCGCCGGGACTGTGGATCCGCTCAGGCGCTCCCGCTGGAGCAGCGCATCGCCGTGGGCTCGCGACCCGGGCGCTCCCTGTGAACCCCGGCCGAGGGCGGGGCCCCGCAAGGACCCCGGAACCTGCCCCTCTTCCCCCCCCCCGCCGCCGCCGCCGCCGCGTCGCCGCGCTCCCCGGGCGCCTCCAGCTCTGCACTTACGCGCGCGGCAGCTGCGGGGAGCCCGGCAGCCACGCTCTCCGGCGCGCCGCCGGCTCGCCCGGCCGCCACGGCCGAGGTCCAGCTGCGGGGCTCCGCGGTCCCCGGCGGACGCGCCCGAGGAGCAGGCGGCGATGCGGGTGCCGACCCGGGTTGGGGGGCGCCCGAGCTGCCGCGGCTGCGCCCCGGGTCCTGGCAGGACCGCGTAGCTTGCGGGAGGACCATGGCGTCCCCGGCGCTGGCGGCGGCACTGGCGGCGGCGGCGGCGGCGGCGGCGGGCCCGAACGCGAGCGACACTGGAGATGGGGGTAGCGGCGGAGGCGCCAACGCCTCGGGGACCGCCTGGGGACCGCCGCCGGGCCAGTACTCGGCAGGTGCCGTGGCGGGACTGGCGGCCGTGGTGGGCTTCCTCATCGTCTTCACTGTAGTGGGCAATGTGCTGGTGGTCATCGCCGTGTTGACCAGCCGGGCGCTGCGTGCTCCGCAGAACCTCTTCTTGGTGTCGCTGGCCTCGGCTGACATCCTGGTGGCCACGCTGGTCATGCCCTTTTCGCTGGCTAATGAGCTCATGGCCTACTGGTACTTCGGGCAGGTGTGGTGTGGCGTGTACCTGGCTCTGGATGTGCTCTTCTGCACTTCGTCCATCGTGCACCTGTGCGCCATCAGCCTGGACCGCTACTGGTCGGTGACGCAGGCCGTCGAGTACAACCTGAAGCGCACGCCACGCCGCGTCAAGGCCACCATCGTGGCCGTGTGGCTCATCTCCGCAGTCATCTCCTTCCCGCCGCTGGTTTCGTTCTACCGCCAGCCCGACGGCGCCGCCTATCCGCAGTGCGGCCTCAACGACGAGACCTGGTACATCTTGTCGTCTTGCATCGGCTCCTTCTTCGCACCCTGCCTCATCATGGGCCTGGTCTATGCGCGCATCTACCGCGTGGCCAAGCTGCGCACGCGCACGCTCAGCGAGAAGCGCACTCCCTCGGGCCCCGACGGGGCGTCCCCGACAACGGAGAACGGACTGGGTACCAAGGCGGGTGAGAACGGGCACTGTGCGCCCCCACGCGCTGCCGAGGTGGAACCCGACGACAGCAGCGCGGCCGAGAGGCGTCGGCGCCGGGGCGCAATGCGGCTGGGCGGACGGCGGCGCGCGGGCGCGGAGGGAGACACGGGCGGCACGGACGGGACGGGCCCCGGGCTGGCTGCAGAGCCGGGCGCGTTGACGACGACGACGACGGCGTCGAGGTCCCCTGGCCCCGGAGGACGCCTGTCGCGCGCCAGCTCGCGCTCCGTCGAGTTCTTTTTGTCGCGCCGGCGCCGGGCGCGCAGCAGCGTGTGCCGCCGCAAGGTGGCCCAGGCGCGGGAGAAGCGCTTCACCTTCGTGCTGGCCGTGGTCATGGGCGTGTTCGTGCTTTGCTGGTTCCCCTTCTTCTTCAGCTATAGCCTGTATGGCATCTGCCGCGAGGCGTGCCAGCTGCCGGACCCACTCTTCAAATTCTTCTTCTGGATCGGCTACTGCAACAGCTCGCTCAACCCGGTCATCTACACCGTCTTCAACCAGGACTTCCGACGCTCCTTCAAGCACATCCTCTTCCGAAGGAGGAAAAGGGGCTTCAGGCAGTGAGCTGCTGACCCCCACCCCCACCTGGGATAGCTTGGAGCTCCGGGGCTGGGCCGAGGGGCCCAGAGAGATAGCCTTCCCAGAGTCCCAAGGGATGGCCTGGATTTTCTGATGCAATGGAGAGTGGACCAGCAGGAGCTGGGTGAGAGACCACTGGGCCTCAGGGAGTGCGGAGGAGAGAGGGGAGACCCCTTTGCCTTCTCATCTCAGCAAGAGGCTGCTGCAGGGGACTGACAATCTAGTTCCTGGGAGCTCTGCTGTGACTGTAAAGTCAGGATTTTAGGCTGCAGTGAGGGCTGCAGCCCCTAAATGGTGAGAAAGGAGCCCCCCTCTTCCACTCCATATCCACTTGTGAACAAGGGCTGACTTCCCATGACCTGAAAGAGGCATCGGTCTGGGGCAGGAGGAGGAGAAAGAGGGCGCTGACAATCTCTGATTACTGAGAATATTTAAATGTTTGCCAAAAAAAAAAAAAAAAAACACCGACAGCCAAAACAACCAAACTATTTTCTAAATAAACCTTTGTAATCTAAGTATTGGGTGCAGCTTGCAGTCCTTAAGCTGTCGTGTAAGGGAACCCTCCAGGCTCTCCCCTGCCTACCTTCCCCACCCCAGGGCATGGAAGAGGACAACTCTGGGGTGATGGAGGTGACTCAGGTTCCTGGTGTCCCTCTTGTATGAGGAAGGAGCTCTTTAGAAAACTATATAAAGTAATGTAAGTGGCCGAGGGGCACAGGAATGGAGAGCTGCAAGCTTATTCCAAATTTAGAGGGGTGGGGGTCCTCCTAGTATTCCCATTCCTACACAGCTCCAGACATCGGTGCTGGGGGAGTCCAGCCTCTGAGGAGCCCTGGGTCCAGCCCAGGTGCTCATTCTCAGACTTGCCTCTAGAAGGGGGTGAAAACACACCCATGGGGTGGAAGTTATGACCCAGGCAGGTCCTCTGCTGTCATGGCCAGAATGAACTGGACATCCTGCAGGGATTGTGCCTGGACCAATGCCAAGGTCACTGAGGCCTAGAGCAAAGAACCTGCAGAAGGGCTGACGCCTGGATGCCCTTGTCTTCCCCCACTCCCTGAGGGCTTCTCCCCAGTCCCACCCATCTCCCTCCATCCTTTGCTCAGCTCTCACTCCAGCATCAAATACTTTAGCAGATTCCCTGAACACAGTGCTAGGCACACACAGGCTCTCTCCGCCCCCCTATGGCCACTCCCAGGGGGCTGAGACAGGCGGAGGGAGGGCCTGGCCACAGCAATAAGGGAAACTCTTCTGACTCCCAGAGTCTCTCTCGCTCCAACTGGGTGGGCTGGAGAGGCACTTGCTGGGGATCCCTGCAGTGATCTCCCAGCCTGCGTCTCCTATGAGTGACCCTAGATCAGTCTTTGGCTTGTCATAGACCAGGATCTGCCCTGGGGAGGGTTAAGTCCTCAGTTAACCCTATCATGCCCAAGCCATGCCCTGAATCAGACACCAGATTAGGCCCCTTTCTGGCCTGATATGCTGGCACTGGCACTTGGGAAAGACAACCAACCCCCTCCCTACACATACATCTGCTTGGCCTCATTGCCCACTGTGGGTCCTCAGGGTCCTCCACCCAGAAGCAGAGTCTGTCACTTCATGTGGTCGCTACGTGCTGACTCAGGCACAAGTGGGGAAACTGAGCCCGGGGAAAGGAGGTGCTGAAGTGGCCGGCTGAGGCACATCAGATCATCTGGAGCTCCTGGTGTGGGCCTAGACAGAAAGATGGTGATTCGTTCTGGGCTTCACACTACCTGTGAAGAGTGGGCTCTGAAAGATGCCAGCATGGACTAACCATGGAGTGACCTAGCTTGGGAGATGGAAGAGCGGATACTGCCAGGGAGACAGGTGTCCAGGGACTGTCCCATACCCCTAAGGCCTCAGAGGCTCCAGAATCCCCATGTCTGAGCATGTAGGATGGGCCAGGCTTCTGATGAAATAGGAGTCAGCCTTCTGCCCCCTGTACTCAGCACCCCAATTGCTACCCCTTTGCTTTGAGCTGAGTGCCATTTAAAAAAATATTTATTTATTTGCACACAGAAAAAGAGAGAGACAGAGAGGGGAGGGGAGAGAACGGGCATACCAGGGCCTCAGCCACTGCAAATGAACTCCAGATGCATGCACCACTTTATACATCTGGCTTTACATGGGTACTGGGGAATCTAACCCGGGTCCTTAGGCTTTGCAGGCAAGTGCCTTAACTGCTGAGCCATCTCTCCAGTCCCGAGTGCCGCTTTGAGCCCATGAATATTGGCACATTTCATGGGGCTCAGAGACATGAATATATTTGTCTGGGATCACACACGCTAACCATAAAATCCAGACAAGCATGGCTTAGGACCCCTGACTCCAAAGTCATAAAATAATAAATATTTATTTCTGGAGTGGGTCATTACCAACCCTTCTGCCTTTTGGGAGGTTATAGGGGATGGCAGATTTCCCTCAGAGGAGTGGGAGACTCCGGCAGGGTCCAGCTGTAGGAAGGACCAACTTTATTTTAGGAAATTAAGTCCCAGTGTTGGGGCTCGAGCCTCTGGTGCCAGTGTGGAGAGAGAGAGAGGAGAAATACAGCAGGAGACTGAGCAGAAGGGCTGGGGTTCCAGCCTGGAGAGGACCCCAGGGATCAAGGCTTGTCTCAAAGCATACTTCCTTGTAGCTGAGGGAGGGGCCCCATCAATATGGGGCTTGATTTAAATCCCTGAGAGGCTGTGGAGTTTGCACAGGAAATTCATTCACTGAGAGTAAAGAAAGCTCAGTGGTTGAAGGTACTTGTTTGTAAAGCCTGTCTGCCCTGGCTCAGTTCCCCAGCATCCATCCGTGGAAATCCAGATGTAAAGTGGTACATGCATCTGGAATTCATTTGGGGCAGCAAGAGACCTTGACATACCCATACATACACACACACACACACACACACACACACACACACACACACAGAGAGAGAGAGAGAGAGAGAGAGAGAGAGAGAGAGAGAGAGAGAGAGAGAGAGAGATTTAAAAGAAAAAAATACATTCACCCTGGGGCCAGAGCTGCTCTGTCACTCAGAGCTAGAAGGCCACTAGCTGGTCACTTGTGTGCTACAGAGGCTCTGGATGTTGGGAAGGGGTATCAGCCTTAGGACTTTTGAGGACTAGCTCCCAGAATACAGCAGGAGCTCTGTCAAGATGTCAACAAACAAACCCTACTTTTCTTTTTCCTTTCCTAATCCCAGGAGCAGCTTTTAGGACCCTGGCCCGTGTCATCCGCACCCAGTGGCAGCTGTTGGCTGCATGGAGAGTCCCCAGCTGGCTAAGCAGAGACAAGCTTGGTCCTCAACCACATGGGCGCTGCCTGGCCTTGTGTCCGTGTGTCAAGGATGAAGTGGGGTGCTGATACCTCCCTGGGGAACTGTGAGTTTTGACTGCTCCTGCACACAGGCCTGGTGTATGGAGTTGGCCCTGTCTACAGTTGGGCCAGCAGCAATGTCCACTCTCCATGGCTGCCTTCATTTTGACTTTATGGAGCAGACCTTGGCTTGCCTCCTCCAGCTCCATGCCTTCATCAAAAAGTCAGAGTTGTCAATTTTCATGTCTGCTTGAGGAAACTGAGGCCCAGAGGTGATCTAGTGCAGAGAACTCCAGTTCTGAGCTCCTGTCAACCACCATCGGTGACATCAGACATGACTCTGGTTCTCAAAAGAGAGGCTGTTCGGTCTCCCAGAAGAGTTCAGATGAAACCAGCTGAAGCCATCCCAGCCAGGTGGAGACCCTACCACACTGTGGGTGCTTCCCTAAGCACGGGCTGCTCAGGTCCCCCTGCCTTCCCAAGCCTGGGCAGTGCAGCTTAAAATGCTCATGGACACATGCAGCTCTACTTAACCTGGATGTAATTGATCAGTGGGTGGAAGGGTCAGAGATAACCTAATATCCCCTTACAGCTCAGAATGGAAGCCACAAGACAGGCTCCCTCAGAGCAGGCAGGATTGGTAATACAGAAGCAGCTCGGATCTCTGGAGCCCCCAGGGTGGGGGCGGAGGACGGGAGCACGTTGCTGTGGCACCTGCTGGTGAGGAAGCCACCCTCCCCAGCATGCTGGCAGCCGGCTGTATTTTTATATCACATCCATTGGCAGGACTCAAATATTCCAGTGTAGCGTTGGATCAAAACACACGGCGCCTGCGGGCCTGTCTTGAGTCTGGTTGGGCAGCTGTAGCCCTTTGTGAGACTGAACCCCACCTCCGTGGACACTGTGGTCCCCATAGGCAAAGGTGGGGGAGGTGTCAGAGTCCTGTGCCCAGCACCCCAGGCACCTACTCATGCCTCAGCTCATGTGTTTTCTATAGCCAGGGACAACCCTATTCCCAGGGCACATGCCATAGGCAGTCTATGGGTGTGGGTGGAGGGTGGAGCTCTCATGGGACTGAGGAAAAGGGGAGGTGGCAGGGTCCCAAGTCTCCAAGGATCAGACAAGGGTCTGGGTTCTCTAGGTCGAGTCCCAATGTAAACAGGGGCCATAGTCTTCCATGCCAGGGTGGGACAGTGGGTGGAGGGGTCAGGGCCCCTCTAGCCTGGCATCTCACCATCCTCTGAGGTTGGCCTGGGAATTAGAGTCAACTATAGACTCTGGGCCAAAAGTAAGCCCTGGGGACCAAAAATGTATTTCTTTCCTGCCAAGAGGATTTGTGATTGCTCCCAGTAAAAGCCTTGGGGACAATAGGGTCATTATGGTCTAGATAAGAAATCAGGCCCTGTGTGGCAGAGAGGGAACACTGGCAAAGAGAGCTGGGTGAAAGGCATCCTGCCCTTAGGTCTGAACACAAAACATGCCCAGAGCTGCCTGGCAGCCATGGAGAAAAAGGAAACAGGATATGCACACCTCTCCCCTCAAACTGATGCAAGTTTGACAGAAAGAGCCAAAGACTGTAGCTGGGCCCCTTGGGGTGACTGATCCCATCAGCCCCCCCTGCAAGAATCAGGGAGCATTTACCACACAGTCCCTGCCGGAGTGGAGCGAGGGACAAGCCCCTGTCCTCAGCCCAGCCTCCACCCACAGCCATTGACTTGTTCCAGCCACAGCCCTTAAGTGGCAAAGTTAGGGGAAACTGAGGTATAGTAGCCATGTGGCCTCTAGCTTCCTCTTTTCCATAGTAGAATGATCCTTGGGATCACAGAACCTGAGGGCAACAAGGTCATGCGGAAGCCCCGCAAGGGTCACATTAGGAGCCTTGAAGCTATACTTAGTGTGTGTGCCCACTCAGCAGGGCCGCCCTGGGTCACCCAGGGGAGTGCTCCACATGGCTGAGAAGCCTCGAGCACCAAGGTTCCTGGGTGCTCCGGGTGGCTCTGCAGCAGAGTGATGGAGAACTTTCCTCTTCACAGGCCACAATGGCACAGGCTGTGCAAATATTGCTGGATGGGTTTCTCCTCCCTTTGATTAACTCCTGCTGAATGCAGCGCCCAGAGAACAGACATCTTGGGGGGCCCGAAGCAAAGAAGTTGGCCAACCAGCAGAGGGTGGGGACAGTGATGCCAGAAGCCTCCCCATTTCACAGAGAGACAGGAGGAGGACAGAAAGGACAATAGTGATGAAAACAGGCAAAACGGTTCCCATTGTTCCTTGGATGGGACCACACAAGACTTTGGATGGGACGCTCAGCATTTGCTCCTCACGTCCTGTCCAGAAGGGGTCAGCGTGCCCATTTTACAGATAAAGAAACTGAGCTCCAGGAAGGAAACGTTGATGAAGCCCAATGCTGGCTACACTCTAACACCCTGTACCTGTCACTGTCGCTGTGATTAGTCTCATCTTTGAAATTAGGGCCATCAAAGGTCATCCAAAGTCACCCAAGTTTGATGACCAGAGCCCACACTGCCCAGCCTGGAGCTCTCTGTTTCTCTTGCTTTCCTTGTCTGTTCCAACTATGCTGGGATTAAATGGTAGACCAAGGAAGTAGACAGGGTCTGAGATTTCCACGTGGCTCCTTCAGGATTTGTGACTTAATCCACAGGGTGAGCCCTCAGCTGCTCTGAGAATGCAGAGCCCGTCGTAAAGCAAGCGCAACCCACTTTGTGTATGGATGTTGGCTTAGAAACGACTTCATACAATGAGGCAGCTTTTAAGATCACCCCACCCAGGATATAAAATGCCAAAATGTTTGTGGTGAAAAATAATTCAGTTACCGGTTTCCTAGCGGGTGCTGTCATTGCAAATCGAATTTGGAGCAAAATCACCTCTTAGAATTGGTTCAAATGAAGCTGTTGTTCAAAATTGATCGTTGTTTTTGCTTCCATGAAGATTCAAGGAGGCGGCGACACGATCCAGCGAGAATCTCACGTTCGATATCACTCAATAATGGACGGGGTTGGCTGGCCCCGGGCAGGAGAGCCAACGGTGCATTCACCCACTGCTGCAGCAGAAAGCTGGAAAAGTCTGGGTTCTAGCCTGTGCTTAGAGAGAGGGCAGGAAAGGCTGTCTGTCCCTTATGATGATGGGTGGAGTGACACCATTGTCACTTGACACAGTATAGGTTTGTAGACAGCGCTAAGGCAGATCAGACAGTGTGACCTCAGGGTCCTGGACTTTCATACAGGCATGAAACCTGCCACGAGCCTCAGTCTCTGTGTCTGAGCAATGGGCCTAAGGAACAAAGCACACCCTCTAGTTTCAGGCCTGGGAGTGAGAGTCTTTGGTTGCCTAGACTCTCTTCAATGTGGGCTCAAACTTGGAACAACCATGTAGGGCATGGGTTCAGATCCAGTCCTGGGACATTGGCCTCCCAGGCAGTCAGGCACCGCACAGGCCTGTGCAGAGGATGCGCTTTGTGAATGTGTCACAGGCTCGGTGCAGCCCTGAGGTCCCCCAATCGGATCGGGGGTTCAGAGCATAACTTTGCAGAGCAGGCACAAGGAAGCGGCCTCCGCTCTGTTTTCCAGCCTTTGTGGAGCCATGGATACCAGATTCCAGGTCTGGAATCACTGGGGAGCTAGTGTCCATGGTGGGCATGCCCCCACCCACCCAAGGGCAGCTTCCAACACCATAGGGTGCCCCCAAAGAGCATTGTGGGTAATGGCAACTCAACATCAACTGAGAAAATAGAGGCTGGGAGAGACTTATTTAAGCCACACACCCACTCAGGCAGCATTAGGGTCCTTGGCGGTTCTCCTCCCTTAGGGCAGGCTTCTCCAAATAGCCAGAAAAATCTACGGGGTGATACGGAGGTGGGAGGGGCCCCAGCCTGGCCTTGTGAGCACCTCTGCACTCAAGGAGGCGGGAAGGGACTCAAAGCCATGGGCCGACCCCAGCTGAGGGTTGCTCCCCAGCCACGTTCCTCCGATCATAGGGAGGTCATCACCTGCTGAGACACCTCAGCCCACAGGAGCATGCCCAACCTGGCAAAGGTTCTGTTTTATCAAGAAGTACACTGCCTCCTGGCCCTCTCACCCTCCCACCCCCACCCCAGGTCTTCTTCAGGTGAAGCTCAGAACGAGATTTTAGGGTGGCAGAAAGTCAATCAAAAGTGCCTTCATGTCATCCCCCTCTCTCTTCTTGCTAGTGTCCTTCCCGTGGGTATTTGTGCCCATGGAGCTGTCCCCGATTGTGCCACCAGGGAGCACACAGAAGCCAGGAGAACAGGGCCAGTCAGTACCCTGTCCAGCTGTCAGTGGGCCTAGACCTTAGCAAATGACCAGTGAGAGGGGACAATGACCAGGATGGGCCTCTAAACCTCAGATGAAATGAGGAATGAGGCCACTTGGGCAGGAGAGATGAGTCACATGGGCCTCAGTGACATGATCTCCTGAAGTGACATGGTCTCCTGAGGCTAAAGATGGAGCCAGGGGCTTCAGCTCTGGCCTCTGTGGAGGGGCTAGCAGGGCACACTCCTGAGCCATCTGACTCTGAGCACTTGGGTCCAGGCTTAAGGGTGACCTGACTACCACTTTTGGCTGGGTGACCTATCTGTCTCCACTGAGGCTCAGCTTCCATCTGTGAGGCGAGAGTGGGCTTGGTGACCTCTGAGAGGTGGGTGGACTCTCTGCAGACCAGCTCCCAGTGCAGGATTTGTCTTTCTCGGATGTCCTTCATGCCTATCACTCACTGGCATCACAGCTGGGGTTGGAGTGAGGTCACAGATCTTGCCCTCTGGAGAACTTACAGTCTAGGGAGAGGAGGCGACATTCATCATATAGGCAGATCTACAAGGCCTCAGAGTTTGGGTCAGTCACCCCCAAAACACAGATGACCAGTCTCCTCTGCAAGGCTTTGTGAGCCTTTCCACCCTAACTCAACACCCCACCCTCCAAGGCCATGGAGCCCAACCTAGTATTGCCCCCCTACTCCCCTGGGTGAAAGCTCTTGGGGATTTATAGTGGCACCCAGCTCCTTAAGTAGGATTGGGACTTCTTTAATTCTGCCACGACCCATCCTCAGAAGACCCTCTCATAGCCCGGAAGACAGCCTGACTCACCAATCTAAAACAGGAACAGACTCCAGACTTGGACCAAGGTAGGGTACCAAAGGCCAAGGACACAGACATGTTGGGTTGCTGTGGCAGAAACTGAGTCTCTATCGCAGAAGCCTGGGGCCCTGGCTACTTTCTAGGGACATTCAACTCAGCTTAGCTCCCCAGGGAGACAGCCAGGGCAGAAGGCTCAGCCTATCAGGTCACCCAGCTGCTGGATGATAGAAAATGGCCCCCAAATTAGAGCCTGTGTGCTTGTCCAGCACACTGCTGAGAGGGAGATGTGGGTTTGCCAAGCATTAGGTGGAGGCAGCTCCCAGGAGATGCTCACACTCAGGCACTGAGGCTTTGGTAGCTGGCCTGCACCCATATTCCTAACAGGAGTCTTTCTGGGGAAAGCTGCAGCCCGTGGCTTGTGAGCTGGGTAAGTATACAGGATCTGTCCCACTTAAAGAGCAGTGCCCAGGGCCCACATAACCATGCCCTACACATGCCCAACATAGCCATGCCCTAGGACAAAGGCCACATGGGTTGCAGAAACCTGGGGGCAGGGCCAGCTCCAGGCAAAATAACAGTGCAGGGCCCAGACCAGGGGCAAGGAGGCCATGTGTCCTCCAGCTGCTGTTCACACAGTCCAGCCCATGGTGGGCTAGCCACACCCCAAGGATGCAGCCTCCATGCCCAGAGGTGCTTTTAACCTGGTCAGGGAGCAGGCTGAAGTCCCAAGCTATCCACTGAATGTCTCATGGACTGCCAGCCTGTGCCAACACCCACCTTATCCAGCTGGATATGCCCTCGGTGCCCTGGCCTTTCCAGTGGCCATTCCCAGGGGCCCTCTGGGGATAGAGAGAGTGTGTGTGTATGTAAGCCAAGTGGTGGGGGCAAGGAGCAGGGAGCAGACAGCTTCAAAGAGACTACTTCGGACTTTACTTATAAAACATGAAATCCGAGGCTGTCAAGAATGCCAAAGTGAAAGCCGGGTGTGGTGGCGCACGCCTTTAATCCCAGCACTCGGGAGGCAGAGGTAGGAGGATTGTCATGAGTTCAAGGCCACCCTGAGACTACATAGTGAATTCCAGGTCAGCCTGGACTAGAGCAAAACCCTACCTTGAAAAAAAAAAAAAAAAAGAATGCCAAGGTGGGGAGATGGCTCATTTGGTAAAGCACTTGCTTCGCAAGCACAAGGACCAGAGTTCAATCTCCAGAACCCACATTGGAAAAAGCCAGACGTGGTGGTCTGCACTTGTGACCCCAGCACTAGGAAAGTGGAGACAGATAAAACCTTGGGGCTCACTGTCCAGCTAATCTAGCCTAATGGACAAGCTCAAAGTTCACGAGACACCCTGTCTCAAAAGAGGAATTAAAGAAGGTTTGGGAGAAGGGGCTGGAGAGATGGCTCCGCAGTTAAAGGCACTGGCTTGCAAAGTCTGGCAGCCTAGGTTCCATTCCCCAGCTCCCATGGAAAGCCAGATGCACAAAGTGGAGCATGTGTTTGGAGTTCATTTGCAGTAGCTGGAGGCCCTGGCTCACCCATACTTTCTCTCTCTCTCCCCTTCCTCTCTCTCCCTGCCTCTTTTTGTCTCTCAAATAAATAAAATATATTTTTTAAAAGGGCAGAAAGATTGTGAGAGCCATGGTAGGGGAGATTATCCAGAGGCATGGCCAGGAGAACCTGGCTGAATACTAGGCTATCCATGGTCCCCTGTCACAAGGACTGATCCAGACGACCCATGGAGGAGGTTAGCCAGTGGAGGGGGGAGGGGAGGGCAGCGGGGAATTGGGGATAACAACTCATTGTTTGCCCACTAAATGTTGTAACTCATTATGGACAATAAATT
>PVHP010035046.1:0-18713 GCA_004024765.1 Zapus hudsonius | reverse complement strand
CACACACACACACACACACACACACACACCACAAATATCAAAGAGGAGCACAATGTTAGGATTTAAACATTTATTTTCCTTTAAGACTCCCATTTCTAGCTATCTAAACTGTCTGTTTGCTCTTTCCTACCTTCTAAAGGGTTAGTTTATTTGATTTCTCAGAAGTTACATGAGAAAATATCGCAGAATGGAGGAATACCACTGTTAGAAGAGAAGTTTCAGAAATCAGAGTTCCCTGCTTTTCCAGTTTTCTTACCTCTAAGAACTGTTTTAATTCAGATACTGCTCAAATTTTGACATCATTTTTCTTTTTAAGAAACATAATTCACTAAGCAACAGTTAATTTGTATTCCAGTTTTATTAATCAAAGACATATGGGCTGGATACACAGGGGAATTGATATTCTAAGTCAATACAGACATTACTCTGTGGTGCTATTCAATTTTTCAGAAAATTTCTTCAACATTAGAATGGCTACCATGAAAAGTCAAAAAATGACTCACTTGGTTCCAAACATTTAAGTAATTAATAGACACATTTTCTATATTCTACATTTTCTATATTCCATTTTAGACTGAGTTCTTCTAAATTAGGATACCTCTGTCCTCAAGCAATTTGTTTTTATCTTGAAAGTGATACATTTGAAGTATCTAACATTTCTTTTGATAGTAGATCACATTCCAGATAGCACTGTGGAAGTATTTCACAATGTAAATTTATTAGCTTATTCTCTTTTGAGATAAAGATCTTACTTTACTTGTTTCCTTCCTGTTGTTGAATGGGCTGGAGAACTGGAATGCAAGGAGAATATAAGAGAAAAACCTGTAAATAAGATGTGATGATATTAACCAGTTTTCTGCTCCTGCCATAATTTCCTCACCATGATAGACTTCCCCTTAAAACTGGAAATGGAAAATAAAACTGTTCCTTCCTTAAGCTGCTTCTGTTCAGTAATTTTGTCCCAGCAATGAGAAAGTGACTGTTATACCAGGTGAAAGGGTACAAGGAAAGAATTCTGTATCTAGATGCAAATAATGTTTAGTTGTCCTGTTTCTTCAGGTTCCTTCTGCCCATGATGGATATCTTAGATTTGTTTGACAATCTTGGCAGTTTTGAGGAGTTGCTAGTCAAGTAAGAAAGTCCTAATGAAATTTGATTCATGTCTTCATATCATTAGGCAGAGCTTATGTGTTTAAGTGATGAAGACTATGATAGGCATGAAATACTATTTTGAGTATTTCAGAGCAAAGATTCATACTTCAACAGGATTCACAAATGTTGATATTGATCATATGACCCAGATGAGGCAGTGTTGATCAAATTTGAACTGAATTTTAAGTGTAATGGTTTATCTAGAGTTATGAACTAAGCAACCAGAAGGATTGACATGTCATGTGTTAAGCCATAGACAGTAAGGACAAGGAGATTTATTTTGTAGGGTGGGTAGTAGATTTGAAAAATTCAATTTTGAACATGTTAAGTCTGAAGTAGCTGTAGGATATCCATTGTTAATACTTAGTAGACAGGTAGATATACAGGCTTGGAACTAAAAAGGAAAGGTTTAAAGTCAAGAAATCAATTGGAAGGTAGTCAGCATATAAATAACATGGGCCATAGGTAAATTCATTCAGGAAACATTCAAAAAAGAACAGAAAGATGCAAAAGCAAGTACATTAGTTGTCTATTACAAAATTTAATACGTGATCCAAGTATTGAAGATGAGAGAGAGAGAGAGAGCAGTGAGATGTAAGGAAAATCTAAGAGAGAGAGAGAGAGAGAGAGAGAGAGAGAGAGAGAGAGAGAGAGAGAGAGAGAGAGAGAGCAGTTAGATGTAAGGAAAATCTAGAGTGTAGTACCACAGAAGCCAATGAAAGTAAGGGCACATGGGGCAAGGATTTAAGTAGCAATTAGGCAAAAATAAGGGCCAAAAAAGGGAACTTTCAAGCATTTCACAAATATTTGGTGGGTGCAAGCTCTGTGCCAGATAATTGGAAATCCTTTGAATAAGATGGGCATAATTCATTGTCTAGATCAAGAAAGGAGTCAGTTCTTCTTCTTCTTCTTCTTCTTCTTATTATTATTATTATTATTATTATTATTATTATTATTATTATATCTCAGGATGAGCAGTTATAATGGAATGGTATAGATTGGTGCCATACCAGAATGGCCTGAAATGTTTCTGGGCAAAATAAATTAGAGATAAAGGCAGAGTAAATTCTTTGATGGAGCTTGTTATGAAAAAGAGGAAAGAGCTTGGTAGGCAACAACTAGAGTAGGACTTGTGATGAAGAGATTTTTAAAGATGGGAGACTTGAGTATGTTTCAAGGCCAGTGAGTAAGAATCTGGAATAATAGTTTGAAAATATTTAAGATATACAAAAATCACTAGACTGAGGCCTCTGGGATGATGGTACATGTGGAGTCCAGAACACAAATGGAAAGGTTATTCTCAAATATTTATTCTTCTCTGAGAAACATAAACTTCCCAAAGGCAGGCACATGGCCCAAGTTTCTTTGTATCATCACTGTCTGATATAGTAACTAGATTTTCCAAATTTTTGTATAATAAATGAATGAAAAAAAGAAAGAATGAAGGGAGGAAAATGAGTGAATCAGGCAAGAAGAGGGAAGGAGGGTAAAGAGAGAATTCAAGGGGAAATTAAAGAAATAAAGAAGAGATGAGACATAAATAAAAGGAAGAAGAAAAGGAGAGAAAGAGGAAATCTTTCTTTTTTGATCCTGACTAGAATATTACAGAAGAGATTCTGCTATTCTTTAGAAGGTTGGAATGGGACTGTTAAAATCTTAATCTGGCTAAGAACTCTGAAGTTTTCCCTGTGATGAAGGATAGAGGAAAGGGCTTTTTAAAATGACTGGAAGATTCATGAATTAATGAAGATTTGCCTATGAGTTCCTAAGACCTGAACTTGTGCAAATTAGAACATTTTTTGTGGCCATAAGAAAGAAATAGGGACATATTTTTTTTTAAGTCAGGCTTTTAAAATTTCTACTAATTATATATCTGGGACCTTCCAGTTGACTAAGTTCCCTGCGTATGAGACAGAGTAAGGGACATTAATTTGTGGAAAGCTGTCTCAACTCCTTCCTGCCAGGTCAATGTGGAGCCTGAGCAAATCCTTCATAGCAGCTGTTGCTACTCTATGTGCACAGTCATAACCTAGGTGGGAATGGTAAGAATTGCAGTGAACATTATCAAAGCTGAAGTTCAGTTATTTGTTGTTTTTGTTTTTGTTGTTGTTGTTGTTTCTGGAAGTCTCCAGTGGTAAAAGAAATTGAATCTTAAATATTTGCATGTTGAATAAAGTTTTGCTTTCTTTGGGTTTGATAACTTCTAGTTTATCATTTGAACATAACATCAACTTTACCTGAGATACTTAAGATTGAGTATTAAAATTTAAGAAAAAGCCCACCAGGTTAATTTCAGATGATAAAATAGGCTTAGAAGGAAGGGAGGAATTTGCCGAAAGTTACACAGCTCATAGAATCATAAATTATCAGAGTTAAAAGCATCATAAAAACTTAAGTGGACAAGGTGACTCAAAACTTGACTCTGCCTGTTGTAACTTGGGGTTGTTAGTTAGCTTCTATGATACTTGGTTTCCTTAAATGTAAAACAGGTATGTTAATAATATTAATTTAATTGAGCTATATTATAGATCAAGTACAATAACACATGTTGCAGGATCTTAACTTTAAGTCTTTGTATGCTATATATTTCAGATGACAGAAGTGAAACCCAAGAATGTAGAGCTACTAATGGTTCATTGACTTGTCCAAGGGTATTATTTTTGGAAACAATATAGGTCCCATAACCAAAAGAATTTTGAGATTATCTAACTAATTTAAATATATTAATTGGACTATCTAATAAACAGTTTTGTGGTTCTTCCAAAAGAGACAAGAATCTAGGAGAGAACAGCAAACCAAGAAAGGAGCACTTGTGCAATGGAGAAGCCTGGGCCTGGGGGAGACAATCAACAGCTATTAAATTCGGCCAAATATTCCACTCAGTGAGGGGGAACCCTTGAGTGGAACTGGGGATTCAGGGCAATATGCACTGGATCCCATACTCTTGGGCTCCCAAGAAAAGATGCACTATGCGAGCAACTGACGGGGAGGCTACTAAAAATAGAAGCTAGATAATCCAGAATGGCGTATATTTGTTAACCTATACTGATCTCACTCTCCAATGGAGATTGTGTTTGTATTTTTCAGGATGCAGCAAGAGAGTTGTGGCCCATATAACCCTACCAACCGGCCGCAGGCAGAAAGCTGAGATCCTGGCAAGAGATGAGCCACCACAGTCATATCATGGAGGATCCATATGGAACCCTGCAGAGAATGATTGGATGAACAAGGGACCCACAGCCACAGCCATTCAATCAACACAGGATAAGCCAATGAGACAGAAACCAACAATTTTCGACACCTAAGCTCACAACATTAAAGCAGCCTTAATACTCACCCACCACGACTCAGGGAACTGAGCGGAAGAGGGGGCGGAAAGATTGTGAGAGCTGTGGTGGGGGAGATTATCAGATACTTGGCAACCCTCAGTAACTACACACTTGAGACATGAGAGCCCGGCTGAAGAATGAGCTATCCATGGTCCCCTACCACAAAGACTGATACAGACAGCCCATGGTGGAGAATATCCAGCTGACTGGGGATGGGGAAGGGGAGCAATGAGGAATTGGTCATAACAACTCATTGTTGACCCACTAAACAATGTAACTCATTATGGACAATAAAAATAATTAAAAAAATAAAAAAGAGACAAGAATGAAAATAAAAGACAGGGATACTTATGCCTATTAAAATGTTATGTAGTTTAAGTAACAGTGCCTGGCACTTAGTAGATATATATTTAGTTTCCTCCTCCATTTTCCCCTTTTTAATGCTCTATGTTTCCATTGTACATTGCAAAGGCATGCCATAAATAAGCTCAAATGATGTGTGAACCATTATTCTACACAGAAATACATAATTTATCCTGACTCAAAAGCATATACATTGGAAGCCACGTACTACACTAGATTCCTCATGACCATGAGACCTCTTGGCCTTGTGTGGCTCCTATTTTCCAACACACACTATGGCAAGTATTTAAAGTCTCTTGCACAGAAGCTATAATGTATATGAATCTTTTTCCTTTTATAAAGAATGAGCTTCCTGAATGGATAACCTTTGTTAATCATTTTTATGAGTGCTAATAAGAAATCCATTTACCCACCAAATGTCAATAGCCATTCCCCAGATATCTGTCTCATTTAACATTTGGTATTTGAATAATTTTCTACACACCTTGAAATGTCTTTATATCCATCAATCTCACCTTCTTCTTCTCTTCATTCTCTTTCTTTTCTCTCTCTCTCTTTGTCTCCATCTCTCTCTCTTTTTTTTTTTTTGGTTTTTTTCGAGGTAGGCTTTCACTCTAGTCCAGACTGACCTGGAATTCACTATGTAGTCTCAGGGTGGCCTTGAAATCACGGTGATTCTCCTACCTCTGCCTCCTGAGTGCTGGGATTAAAGGTGTGCGCCACCAAGCCCGGCTTGTCTCCATCTCTTAAGATTAACTAACACCTGTGTTATCCACCTCACAGTTACATAATCACAAGGCAATGCCTTCTACTAAGTGGGCATAATGTAAATTAAGCCCACCTTCATAGTTGTCACATTTGAAAGTGTTTTGATTAAAGGTGTCTTCTATTTTCCCATTGAGTAGTATACCAGAGATGATATGAATGCACCATGCGTTGTATAGCATTATCCCACACAAATCTGGCTCAGACTTCTAAAGCCTCCTTGCTTTAGCATTTTATTCTCCCAACCTACACTTGCTGAGTCATGTGTTCAGAACTGTCAAAATTGTGAGAACCCAATTTTTCAAAAATTTAACTTTATCAATGTTCTCTTTATTTATTATTTTCTGTTGGGTCATATTCATCACCTGCTAAAGTATATCAATATCTCTATTTTATTACTTTCTCAGTAGAGTCTTGCATCATTTTGATCAGTTATATAATTTTCTATAATTAGCTTGTGTAGTTTCTTGAAATAACTAGGTGAATTTTATAGGAATAACATTGATCACTTAGAATGAATACTATGTCTCTCAGTGTGTTGACATATACAATGTTGTCAATGAAGATTTATAATTTTAATAAGAATTGTCTTTAACATTTTGTTTGATTGTTTTCTTGAATAACAAAATATTTTTGACTCCAAATGATATATGTTTATAAAACTTCTTATTTTAAGAACTTAACATAGGCTCAAATGAAGTTCTAAAGAAATAGTAGAGTGACACCGCTTACATAATATCCCTAATGGAATCATCTTGAATAACTACAGTACCACATCATAACCAGGATATTGATATGGAAACAACCAAGTAATCACCAGAAGGATTCTTCCTCTATCCTTTTTATAGCTATAACTACCCTCCTTTCTACCATCCCCTAGTATACCATTTCTAATATGTGACTTTTTAAAGTTATTGAGTAGTATTCAATTATAGATTTACTACAGTTTAACAATTCACTGGTTGCATGTCATTTTCCACAAGTTGTCATCTTTACAACTAAAGTTACCTTGAACATACATTTGTATAAACTTAAGTTTACATTTTTCTGGAAAAAATTGTCCACTATCAATTATTAGACTGTGTGATAGTTGCATGATTTATTTTAATTTAAAAAACATTTTCTGAATAGAAGTAACATTTTATTGTTGTCCGTAGCTTAGTTGAGGAGTTGCAGCGTGCATCAACCCCCCTGTTCATCCACGGAGCTGGGTGAGCAAAGGCTTGGAATAGCTGTGAGCCGGCGAGAGATGAAGACTCTCAGGAAAACATGGCAGTGGACAGTTTTCATTTTATTGTATAAATAGCAGTTGTTTATATAGAGGGAAAGGCAGAGGTAGGAGCATAGGAAGCAAGGGGATTGGTAGGGGCAAGATCTGTGGGCATCTCATGAGTTTGATTGGTAGGGGCCAGTGTCCTTTGGATACCTATTTTGCATAGATAAATTGAGGGGGCTACGTGACTCTATACATGTATATAGACATGTATAGAATGGTGATGTCAGCAGAGGAAATGTAACCTTATTGTTTAGGTTTGTTATTGCAGCTGGGCTAAGTTTAGGCTTTGAATTGCTTGCTTATCTCAGGGCACAGCTGTGGCCTGCCTGGGGGCTGGAGTGTCCAGGATTCACTAGAGATTTATAGGGGCCTCAGACTTGCCTCAACTTCCTTATCAGAAGGAGAGCGTCCCAGAAGCCTGGCAGACTCAGCAAAACCCTATATCCTCCATGCCCCTTTAGCAGGATTCCACATTTTATATTCCACAAGGAATGGTTGTTTGATCTATTTTCTTCTCATTATTACCAGCAGTTGGTATTCTCATCTGTTTGAATTAATACTGCCTATCTTTATAGAAAAACAATTTAAAATTACACTGTGGTCTTAATTCATAATTTCTCAGGAGTTCATGATGATGAACATACTCTCATGTGCTTATTTGCCATTTGTACAAATTTTTTAGTAAAAAATTACTCTTTATGTCTTTGACCATTGTGTCCCAAAATACTTAGTCCTTCTCTAAATGCCAAAGATTTTCTCCTATGGTTCCCTAACAGTTGTATACTTTTATGTCAAACACATAATTCCAAGATTCCTATAAATTTTTGTGTAAAATGTTAGACTCAAATCCATGTACTTTGCTTCTATTTTTTTTATAATTAGCACTATGGCATCTTCAAACAAGATTTGTTTTTTCTTTTTTTTTATTGTTCCCTTTTGTCCCCCACCACTTACCACCTTATGCCCTTTACCACCAGCTGCCTCCTTTCCATTTTATATCACATGTTTTCTATTTTCCCCTTCTGTTTTTCTCAGCACTTCTTTTTCTCCTCTTGTCTATTTTCCAGTTTCATAGAATATATACATCCTCTCACATACATACCTATGTGTATTAAAAGCTGAGACCAGGAAATGAGAGACCAGATTCGATATATGTTTTTCTAGGTTTGGGTCACCTTGCTTAATATCTTACAAATCCATCTAGTATGCTATTTTCTAATATATATACATATATATATGTATATATATAGAGAGATATTAAATATTTCTAATACTATTTGCTTAATTGTTGAATGATTTTACCATTCTTTCACCCTCTCTCCTTTGGTTCCTTCCTTCCTTTCTTCTTCCATTACTTCCTTTCTTCATTTTTGGTGAGACAGGTTCAAACTAAGAAATTCAGGGTATTCTTGACCTGGTAGTTCTCCTGCCTCAGCCTCCAAAATACTATAATTACAAGCATGTGTCACTGTACCCAGGTACATCTTCCTTAAAAGACACAGTTTTGTCATGCTTGTGTTGGTTTATGTCTGCGTTATCTATTTTGTTACATTAATTAATGATCATCCTAAATATTTGTGAATATCATATTTTTTCATGTTATCCAACTTGCTGTCTCAATTTTTATTTATTTATTTATTTATTTATTTATTTATTTATTTATTTATTTATTTATTTATTTATGGTTTTTCGAGGTAGGGTCTCGCTCTAGCTCAGGCTGACCTGGAATTCACTATGTAGTATCAGGGTGGCCTTGAACTCACGGCTATCCTCCTACCTCTGCCTCCTGAGTGCTGGGATTAAAGGCGTGTGCCACCACGCCTGGCTTCATTTTTTTATTTTTAACATCATTATTGTCAAAAATAGTTACATTATATGAGCAAATATTGTGGTGCTCATTTTCCTCCTCCCTGACCCCAACCCATTGGAGGCCCTTCTCAGTGGGCATACAAGATCAGTCCTTGGGGTAAGGGGTTATGAATTGCACAAGAAGTAACCAGTTTTTTTCTCCTTTCTGTGTTTTTGCTGAGGGGGTCAATAACTATGGATATTCACCACCACCATGGCTCTTACATTCTTTTTTTAAATCTTAAATATATATTTATTGTCCATAATGTGTTACATTATTCAGTGGGCAAACAATGAGTTGTTATCCCCAATTCCGCAATGCCCCCCCTCCCCATCCACAATAAACTGGATATCCTCATCCATGTATCATCTGGATCAGTCCTTGTGGCAGGGAACCCTGGATAGCCTAGTATTCAGCCTGGTCATCCTGGCCCAAGTGTGTTGTTGCTGAAGGGTGCCATGCCTCTGGATAGTCTCCCCCACCACAGCTCTTACAATCTTTCCACCCCCTCTTCCGCATAGTTCCCTGAGTCGTGGTGGATGAATATTAAGGCTGCTTTAAGATTGTGAGCTTAGGGGTCTTTGTGTCGAAGATCGTTGGTTTCTGTCTCACTGGCTTCTCCTGTGTAAATTGAATGTCTATGGCTGTGGGTCCCTCGTTCCTCCCATCATTCTCTGCGGGGTTCCATATGGATCGTCCACGGTATAACTGTGGTGGCTCCTCACTTGCCAAAATCTCAGGTATCGGCCTACGGTCGGTTGGTAGGGTTAGATGGGCCCCACCTCTCTCAATGCATCCTGAAAAATACAAGCACAATCTCCTTCGGAGAGTATGATCAGTGTAGGTTAACAAATAGACAAATTTCAGGTTTACCTAGATTCAATTTCTAGTAACCTCCCCCTCAATCACTCCCACAGTGCATCTTGTCTTGGGAGCCCAAGAGTATGGGGTCCGGTGACCATCGCCCTGAATCCCAAGTTCCAGACAAGGGGTCCGCCTCACTAAGTGAAAAATTGGCCTAATTTGAAAGCTGTTGATTGTCTCCCCCAGGCCCAGGCTCCTCCGTTGCACAAGTGCTCCTTTCTTGGTTTGCTGTTCTCTCCCAGTAGGGGTTGTTGTTAGCCCACTCATGGCCCCAGATTGTGTTTCGTGTCGGTGGTCTCTGTTTACTCCAGCCGTCGTTGATAATTTTCCCCTGGCAGCCTGTGCAGTGCCTTCCATCACTACACTAACCGCCTTCTGAGGGCTGGATATCATTCCGGACATTGAAGGGTCTCTCGATACTGGTTGATGGCATTCTGTGGTTTCTTTAGCAACAGGGTTTTGCCTCAGGAATAGGGACGGCACCCAAGAGCTTTGACAGAATTCTGTCTTGTTGGAATCTCATGAGTCGCTTTGGTCAACAGCTCAGTGAGGGAAGGAACCATTGGTTGGAACCAGGGGTTGTCAGGTTGATCTAAATTATTCACAGGCTTAGACTCTCTTCCCTACCACTCATGGCCCCTCTTGCCAGATGAAGCTCACTACTTAATTAATAGGTTACAATGTGCTCGTGAGGATTTTATGTTTTTGAACCTAATATGGTTTACCCTTGTCATGGTTTGATCCAGGTGTCCCCCACAAACAATTGAATGTGTTCAGATAGATAGATCCTCAGCTGATGGCAGTTTGGGTTTTACAACCTTGATGAGGCTGTGTTGTTGGGGGCGGGCTTATGGGGGTTATAAGCCAGCTTCCCCTTGCCAGTGTTTGGCACACCTTCCTGCCGCTGTTTGCAGTGCTGTGGCAGAGGTGATGTCCAGCCCTCTGCTCATGCCATCATTTTCCCTGCCAGAATGGAGTCTCCCCTTGAGTCCGTAAGCCAAATAAACCCATTCCTCCACAAGCCGCTTTGTTTGGGTTCTTTCTGCGCAGCAACTAGAAAGCTGACCGCAATAACCCTCAAGCTTAAGCCATTCCCCTCCCCCATCCCTTAACCCTCATTCATAACATTTCACTTCTTACTACTAGTCTGCATAAAGAACACAATTATCCTGTTTAAGGACCACTTATGAGGGAGAATATGTGGCTTTCAATTCTCCGTTCTTTTGAGTGTTCGCTTAGTAAGATCTGCTCGAAGTCTGACCATTTTTTCCTAAATTTCGATATGTCGTTTATCCTTTCAGCTGAGTAAAATTCCATCGAGTAAATAAACCACAGTTTCGCTGTTAATTCCTCCATGGATGGGCATTTGGGTTAATTCCAATACTTGGCTATTATGAATCGCGCTGTTATAAATATAGTTGTAAAAATGTTTCTGTGTCAAGATGTGACATCTTGTGCGTAGATGCCTAGTAGAGGGATAGCTGGGTCCATTGGTAGTTCTATGTCTATTGTGTTCAAGAGTCTCCAAACTGCTTTCCATAGTGGTTGAACAAGTTTGCAATCCCACCAGCAGTGAATGAGGGTTCCTCTTTCCCCACATCCTCGCCAGCAACGACTGTTGTTGGTTTTCTTTATTATTGCCATTCTGACTGGGTTAAGGTGGTATCTCATTGTGGATTTGATTTGCATTTCCCTGATGCTTAGGGATGCTGAGCACATTCTCAGGTGACAAAAGGCCATTTGTGTTTTCTCCTCTGTGAATTCTCTGTTGAGATCAGTACCCCATTTTGTGAGGGGCAAATTTGGGTTTTGCTATTAAGTTTTTTGAGTTCTCTGTAGGTCCTGGAAATCAGGCCTCTGTCTGTGTTGTAGCTGAAGAAAATCATCTCCCAATTTGAAGGGGGTCTATTGACTTTGAGAACGGTGTTTTTGTCTGTACAGAAGCTTTTGAGCCTGATCAGGTCCCATTGGTTAAGTGACTGTTGCACTTCCTGGGCTACTGGACATTTGCTCAGGAAGTTGTTCCCTACTCCTATCTCATGTAGGGTTCCTCCTTCTTTTTCTTCCAGGATGTTCAGGGTTACAGGATTGATATTGAGGTCTTTGATCCATTTGGATTTGATCTGTGTGCATGGTGAAAGGAGTGGGTATAATGTCATTTTTTTGCATGTGTTTATCCAGTTTGTCCAGTACCATTTGTTGAAGATGGTATCTTTGACCCAGCATACATTGTTGGCACCTTTCTCAAAGACTAAGAAGCTGAAGTTATTTTAATTAAAGGCTGGGTCTTCGAGTTTATTCCACTGGTCAGACTGTCTGTTTTTCTGCCAATACCATGCTATTTTATTTATTATGGCTTTGTAGTATGTTTTAAAGTCAGGTATGGTGATACCACCTGCATAATTTTTTCTGCTCAGAATAGTTTTAGCTATTTGAGGTCTCTTACCCTTCCAAATAGATTTTGAGATTATTTTTTCAATGTCTGTGAAAAAGGAGGTTGGGATTTTTATTGGCATTGCATTGAATCTGTAGATTGCTTTTCGCAGGATTGCCATTTTTACTATATTGTTTCTCCCTATCCATGAGCATGGAATGTCCATTTCGGGAGGTTCTTGATTACCGATTCAATCTCTGTGATTGTTACCAGATTGTTTAGGGTCTTTATCTGCTCTGGTATGAGCTTTGGAAGTTTGTAAGTGTCAAGGAATTTATCCATTTCATCCAGGTTCTCTAATTTTGTAGAGTAGAGGTTTTGAAAGTATGACCTGATGGTACATCCAATCTCTTCAGGATCTGTTGTGATCTCTCCCTTTTCATTTTTTATTTTGTTAATTTGGGCCTTCTCAGTTTTTCGTTTGATTAAGTTGGCCAGGGGTTTGTCAATCTTATTCACTTTTTCAAAAAACCAACTCTTTGATTTGTCAATGGGGGAGGGGCGTGGCAGATGGCGGGAGGCCGGAGGGTGGGAGAGGGGCTACGTACCGATGGCCGATGGAGATAGAATATTAATATAAGAAATAAAATTTTAAAAAAAAGACAAAAAATTGAAAAAGAAAGACATGCAAGTGCCAGTGAGGGGTGGGATAGACAGAGGGCGGGAGGGTGGGGGCCAAAACACAAGGAAAGCAGAAGGAAAGCCTCAGGCACCGGCAGGCAGAAGCCTCTCCGGCACAGCCTGCCTCGATGACTTACTGCCTCCTGCGAGCGCTGGTCCACCCTGGCGGCTTCCAGTTGTGCAGATCCTTTGCTTGGAGGTGCCTGGAATTCAGTGGGTGGCCGCAGCTTGTGTCCATGAGCTGGATCCCTGCTTAAAACCCTGCCCCTTATTTCCCGAGGTTTATGGCATGACTGCTAGTCGGCCATCTTCCCTGGAAGTCCCCATGTCTCTTACATTCTTTCCACCCCTTCTTCCACTTAGTTTCCTGAGTCATGGTGAATTTTAAATCTGCTTTATTAATAAGATTTTAAGTGTCTCTGGACTTCTGCTTTGAATTGTGTTGGGTATCATTGGTGTCTGTCTCCATTGTCCTTTCATGGGTTATCTGACTTGCTGTGGTGATTGATTTCTTGTTTATCTCACCACTTTCTCATATTATAAAATGATTATTTCTGTATAATAGTTCTTTCAACCTTAATTTATTCATTCTAAGTCTTTTACATTGAAATATAAATTTTAGAATATATTTGTTTATGTCTACCAAAATCTTTATTGGTTTTAAAAATATTTATTTATTTATTTATTTATTTGTAAATAATGAGAGATAGACCGAGAGAGAGAGAGAGAGAGAGAGAGAGAGAGAGAGAGAGAGAGAGAGAGAGAGAGAGAGAGAGAGAGAGGAGAGTATGTCAGGGCTTGTAGCTGCTGAAATCAAACTCCAGATGCATGCATCTCTTTGTGCATCTGGCTTTATTTGGTAATGGAGAATTGAACCTGGGTCATTAGTCTTTGCAGGAGAGTTCCTTAACTTCTGAGCCATCTCCGTATCCCCTTATTGATATTTATTTATTTATTTATTCATTTATTTATTGAGATAGGGTCTCACTCTAGCCTGGAATTCACTGTGCCATCTCAGGCTGACCTTGAGCTCAAAGTGATCCTCCTACCTCTGCCTCCCAAGTGCTGGGATTAAAGGCATGTGCTACCATTCCTGGCCCTTATTGATATTTTGATAGAATTTTGATATATTTGTAGATCTACTTAAGGAATGCTGGCATATTTTTCTGTTTTCTACCAAAATATGCACACATATTTATATACTCTTTAATTTCTTTTATTGTCCTGCATATTATAGCTGATGCATCTTGTGCATATTTTGAAAATTTGTTAATTTCTAATTAGTTTTCTTTACAAGGATTATAAATGGTACAGTTCTGATATTTTCATTGTTAGCATATATATATATATATATATATATATATATATATATATATATATATATATATATATATATATATATATAATTATCTGTTCTTCTTGCATGCTACAACCTTACTGATATAACAAGTTAAATCTAGGAGGTGTTTTGTAATTTTATTTCACTTTTTTACATACACAATTATGACATTCACAAATAAATACAGTGTTATTTTCTCCTTTTAATTGTTTCATTACAAAGCATAACTTTAAATTTAACTTGGTTTGTTTAGTTCTATATTATGCAATGCATTTGACTTTGGTATAGTTATTTTATGTGAAATCACTTTGGAGAACCTTCTCAAGCTTAATAATGCTGAGAGTTTACACAGATATTATATATTAATATTAGTATTGTTTTTGAGAAAAATGTTTTTTACTCTTCACACCTTAATAATTTTACATATTTATTTTTTTCTTGCTGTGCTGGCTAGGACTTTCAATACAATATAAAAGGAGTTAGTAGATTCCTTTGCCTTAGTTTATTTATTTGAACTAATTGTTTTATTTGTACTTTGACCATTTCATACATATATGCATATTCTGTTTTGATCATGTATACCCCTCATTATACTCTTATCTTCCTTTCTCCCTCTGTTGAACCCTATCTTCTTCTCTATGAATAATAGTGAACACAACATTAAAAAGCTTCACTCCTCTACCCTAGAAACCAGGGAGGGTTTTGGCTTCCTGAGCTCCTCCACAATCCATGATGGAATGATAAATGCCTCTTTCTTTTTTTAAAAAGAGATACTTTTAAAATATTTTTACACATTTTTATTTATTTGCAAGAAGGAAGGGAGAAAGAGAAAAAAAAGCTGCTGCTTTTTGAAAAAAAAGCTCCAACTTCTGCAAATGAACTACAGATGCATGTGCCACTATGTGAATCTGGCTTTGGGTACTGGGGAATCTAATCAGGGGCTATAGACTCTGTAGGCAAGTGCCTTAACTGCCGAGCCATCTCTCCAGCCCTAACAGATATACTTTTGCTATTTCATCATTGTTATGCTTGTGGTATGTTCTGGGAACCAAACTTGTTTTCTTGCACATAGTAGATAAACCTTTATCACTGAACTATGTACCTAGTGCCTAATAAGATGTTTAGTGTAGTTGTCTTCAGATGCTCCATATCAAGACAAAGAAATTCCCTCCTACTCTTACCTTGAAAAGAATTTTAATCATATAATTATGTTGAACTTCATAATTTACCACAAAGAGAATCATAATCATAATTATAAAATAGCCTCCCTCAAGCTGTTAATGCATTAAGTTGCATTGATGATTATAACGCTGATACTACTTAGCACATCTCAAATGAATACATAATTTACTTTATTAGTGAATTGTTGGATTATTTATGATTTTTCATAAATTGTTCTCAAGAGTAAGAATGGGTTGTCATTTCTCTTTAAAACATTGTCATTTTTGTATGTTAGTTACATTTCATTCTAGACTGAGTTAGAGGATATCTTTACTCCCATTTCTTGTTGGAATATTATGATCTCTTTTTAAATATTTGATATAATTTTCATATAAAATCATCTGAGCCTGACACTTCTGGCAAACCTTCAACTACTCTTTTCATTTTTTTTTCATCAAAGAAACTTGCAGGTTTTCTATTTTGCCTATTTTTGCATAAATCTTTTTCTAAGATTGTGTTTTTTTCTTATTTTGTTTTCTAACTTTGGGGCATAAAATTCCTGACACCACATTCTTATTAATGTTCCACATTCATCTAATTCAGTATTTATAACTTCTTTTTGAATTCTAATATAATTTAGATGTGCCTTTTCTTCTTTTCATGTGCAATTTCACCAGTCTTGAAAATTTTTAGTAGTTGTAAAGAAGCATTTACAACAAAAAGCTTTTATAATTATAAATTTCCATGTAAGTACTACATTAGTTACATCCCACACATATTGATAGATAATTATCCCTTGTTTATTTCCAATCTCATATCTAATATTTGTGAATCTGAGCCTTTACTTTGGTTCTATTAACTCTTGATGACAGTAGCATGTCTCCTTCTGTGCTTTGTTATCCCTTTCCTTGAAAACTGAGAGCAATTATTATTCCTGGTGGGACTTCATTGAAACTACACTTGAAAATAATATAGTTTTTAAATAGAATTTACATTTACTCTGTGGATAAAAATTATCACAAATAAGAGGAAGAGTCATAGTGTAAGTTTGAAAATTTGCCAATGAAAGATTCCAGTTTTATTCATGAAAGCATAAAAACTTTTTCCCTTGGTCCCAAGATTATATTGCATAAGAGTTGTGGCCGAACACTAAAAGTTCTCTTCAAACATACCTAAGAACAATCAAGTTACTATGTTTGATATTTCTTCCATTGTCTATAATATTGTGTATATGTATATATTAGGATACATTAAGATTGTGAAGTTTAATGTGAAAGATGAGAAAACAAAGAACATAATTGCAGATTTGCATAGTAAATGAGAATTAGAGTGGGTTTGTCTACTATTCTATGGCAAAACCTTTTAAAAGCTAGAATCAAGACATTTAGATAGAATATATAACTGCCATTTCAATGACTATTTGTATATGTTTGCTATTGGATTGACAATAAATAATATCATATGTGTCATTATAAATTGAAAATCTTATTTCAATTTTTAAAATACTTTTTTATGTTCTAAATCTTTGAATTCTTTCAAGTTGTCACTCAACATTCTAGTGTACTTATAAATATATCAAAACAATAATTTTAAGGGATTTTCATGGTATTTCGTGATCAACTGTTTTCTTTGAACTATAGAGGATGAAAGCAAAGGGGATACTGTAGTTCAGCCGCCACTCAGCATCTTGTCACTAATAGCTCAGTATGGGGAAAGGATTATCATTGCTATTTTATTAATAGCAAGCAGGAATCAGAGGTAGAGGCAATATTCAAATCAGGCTCTAAAAGTCATATATGTTATATGAAGAAGAAAAAGAAATGAGGATAAAAAAGAGGCTCTGCATACTCCCAAAGCATCCTGCCATTATTCTTCGAAGTTTTTCTTGGAATTTCTGTCATACACTACTAGGAAGTTTAAAATGAATAAAAGAATGTTTAAAAGCTAGTGGTCATGTTTTTCCCATTGGACTTATCCAATGTCAGTCTATTCTCAAACTATTAACTTAAAAGTGGGTAATGTACCTTAGTCATGGTCATTTTTTCAAGTCACAGCATAATCTGACCAATTGGTATGAATAGCAGTTTCAGAGTAAAAACATCATGAAATAAAGTTCCAATTCTATCATTCGCCCGAATGGATTGCCCTGAACAAATTTCTGTGTAGCTCAATGTTTTCATCTGTAAAGTAGGGCTAATACTGAAGGTTATGAAGTTTATGTCAGAAAAAGCTTTGATAGTATTGTATGACATCTGACCTGCCATTACTATTATGAAACAAATAATGTTGATTACGATGATGAAGATGAACACTATTTTTGGTGTCTTTTCAATGGTGAGGGGGAAAACTCCATGGTTTTTCTAAAAAAATCATTTAAAAAACTATAGAGGAAATTCGAATTTTAGCTTGCTATGCAGGAGAAAAATGTTAAAATTTAGTTAGGAGACCAAACTTTGAATCCTGATTCTGCCAAAAGGTACTTCAAGTTTTGTGCTATGTTCCCGTGTTTCAATTTTTCCTTGCTGATTTGAGTTGGTAACCTTATAATAGTAAAGGAAGAGTATGGATGTTAAAGCCCTTTGTAAGGTAATAAGGTTAAAGTGCTTAAGGGAAGGACTATGTAAGCTCAATTGTGAGATACAATAATTATCTGGATTTATTTCTATTCATAACTTTCCCTATCTTTGTAAGAGTATAGAACTTGGCATTGAATGAACTAAGATCCAGAGGCAAAAGGATCATATTGCATTCAATCTGGGACGAAGTGGAAAACAGCTGAAATGTTAGGAATGGAATTACAGAGACCCAGACATACATTCTATGCAGAAATACCTGGTTTGTTCACATCTTCTACCCAAGTTAGTTCTCTCAATATTTCTATGAAACAGATAGAAGATAAATATTCTTCTTGTTATCTTTACTACTATTTAATCAATATATACTTAAAAAACATATTCCATTCTAATTCCAGACTAAAGAAATTTTCCTACCATTACATTTCTTTTTACAATTTTGGAAATATTTAAACAAAAGTATTAGAAAAGGGTGCTTCAATGAAAACATGGCAGAAAGAGGAAAATACAAAAGGGAAATTATATCAATAGCATTATTTTATCATGACAACTGTAAAAATAAAAAAAAATGTGTATTATCTAAGCATACTCAAGGCTTTTCATATTCCCTGTAAATATGGATGCTTTTTAAGTGCCTAATTTCCTAGTCTCTCACTCCATACATGCTACCAAATATTAAATAATCTATTTTATGGCTTCATTGATAGTATTATCCCCCAGGTATGTGTGAGTTTGCAATATGCCTTTTCGCTTGTAGAGACATGCCTACTTCTTTGAACTTGTATTTAAGTTATGCAAAATCATAGACAAACACTTGGCATAAGTAGTTTTGGTATTCCACAGACAGATTAGGCTAGATGAAGACAATAATTTTCAAATGAAGTTTGTTCATTTGGCTCTTATTTCAGAGATGGGCCTGGAAAAATTCAGCTGCCTGCTGTTCAAGGCCAAGGTTACCACATTATTTTTTTTTTTTTTTTTTTTTTG
>PVHP010035045.1:0-18742 GCA_004024765.1 Zapus hudsonius | reverse complement strand
CAAACACACTTGTTCCCCTTAGTTTGTTGGCACCAAGTCATCATTGCAACTTAAAAATTACTTCTCTTAAAAATTATATTTCTTTAATGCTTATGTTCATACTAGACATTTAAACTGTTTTAGCTGAAACCAATCAGAAATAAGGTATCAAGGGAGTTATATTTAGATAAACCGTATTAATACTGCTTCTCATATTGTTTTCAATGGTGAAAATTAAATGGCACCTCCTATTGATTATTGTACTGTATACACAGGGCATTCTTTTTCAACTACCATTGTGATTAATCAAGGTTAATCAATAAACCTCACAGCAGACTGTCCTGTGGGGATTAATGAGGACCAATCATCTATGTGTTTGTCTTTGCTGAGGCGATGCGATGGAGTTATCACCAGGATTGGAAGGTTATCATTTTTAACTGTCATATTGACATACTGTGCAACAAAACTATTCATATTACTATTTACAGATGTCATCATTCTCAGTTTCAACAAGTAGAAGAGCTGAAGCTCAGTCGTGGAGTGCTTGCCTAGAATGTATCAATAACCTTGACTTCAGTGCCCAGCGCTTGACAACATAGGATGAAACAAAGGAGAACCCACGAGAAGTATGACAGAGTTGGACAGCAAAGCGGCCCTCCTTATCACTTTCACAAGATGCTACTGAAAGCTTATCTGCCCTTAGCTTAAATATGCCTGGTCCTTGTCAGGCTGTTGCAAGCAAAAGAATACCTATTGGTTCTGTGAAAACAAATAGACAAACTTATTTCATATGGGCAAAATAAACATAAGGACATTCAAGTTAAATTTTTTTTGTAAGTTAAGAGTACATCAAAAATATATTGAAATGTTAATGGCAAGTTGGGTAAAAACTGCATGGGTTTGAGCAACAAAATTCTATATGCTTATTTTTTCCAAACTAATTGATTTAACAATTCTTAATGTGCAATTTCCCTAGCCATTTTTTAAGCTCCATAAAGGTATGAAGGAATTATGGGTCTTTTTAACTGAACATCTGAAAGAATATTTCTGTATTTCTTGTTTTTAAATTTTTTTTCTGTATTTCTTAAAGGCTGCTACATAAAGCACAAATAGAGTGTTTTCTTTATAATAGATTAACTTTTCTTGCACTTGGAATATTTATATTTTTCATTTCTATTATTTCAGCACATTAAAATGAAGACCCTTTGTTGATTGAATGACTGTGGTTATAGGTCCCTTGTTCATCATTCATTGTCTGCTGAGTTCCCTATGGATCCTCCCTGATATGACTGTGGTGGCTCCTCTCTTGTCAGGATCTCATCCATCGGAGGATATACAACTGATCAGGGATGGGGAGGGGGGGAATTTGGGAATTCGGGATAACAACGCATGGTTTGCCCACTAAATAATGTAACTCATTATGGACAATAAATATATATTTAAAAAAAATGAAGACCCTTAAGAAAAAGGAAATATTGTATCTCAACATGTATGCTCATTAACTTTTTAAGCCTTTTTTTGCCTTAATTCTAGACATCTAAATTTCTCTAAACATTTACTAGGACAAAGGAGAATCTTACATTATAATTGAAAAATACATAATTTGAATGAAACATTAAAACACACAAACATATCACTGAAATAAAAAATGTATTGCTGATAGTTTTCTTATCCAAATATTTATAAACTGTTCTGTCAGGACAGCAACCACCACCACCACCACAAAAACCAATGGAAGTAGGTTTAATTTAGGGCCACAACCTCATGTAAAACAGGCTCACTGATCATTACAAATTAGGCAAAATTATGGTCAGCTTAATGAAAAGGCTCAAGTGCGCCAGGCCAATGACAAAAGACCTAAGTCTAAAGACAGACGGGCTTTTCTTGATTACAATGATTACATCATGGTCATTAGAATTTGAAGTCACTAACCCAAACACAGACATCATATCTTCACTTGATAGCTGTAGTCTAGTAAATAGTGGGAAAGGATGTTATGTACGGATTAAGCTTGATGAAATGAAAACAGACCTTCTTTTTGAACCTGTCTGGCAAGAAAGGGGGGGGGGGAACCTTCAGAATCGGGCAGTAAAGTTAACCTTTAAAGCTCAGACACTGATTGAAAGGGGCCTGTGTAGTGTTTTGTCTATTCTTTGTTTTATAGGGAAGCCACTCTACAGACCTGCTATGTAAAATTTTGCATGCAATCCCTAGTCAAGCAAGATGTTTCGGAGCTACTCTGGGTACTTAAACCAATTAGCCTTTTGAGATTTTCAAAGGATAATGAGGCACTACAATGGTTCAGTATTTATTTTCTCATTGGCTATAATATAATTAAGCACCGAGTCTAAGTTTTAACTTTTCAAATGTCAATCCTCAAAAGGTCTTCAGGGTCCTACCCTGCTCTGCATGCAGAAAGTTCATGCTGAGAAGGCAAATGCTCTGCTCAGGGGAGAAGGATGCATTGGGTTACAGTTAGAGCTACATACTTGAAAGCAAGCTCACTGGCCCCTGACCCTGAACCCCTGCTTCATAGCACTACCTGTGGGAACACTGAAGAGTAGCATTTACAAAGATCAGGAGACTCAGCCAAAGAAAAATAAGCATGGAACAAAAATCACTATGGTGGCGTTTCTCTGTATTACCTGCTTTATGATGAAAAGACCCAGCATGGTCTAAGAAAATACATTGTTTTTTATTATTTTATGTTAAGGAAATGAAGAAGAGCCTGGGTAAAATGATCAAGTACACTATGCAACTTCAGAGAACAACAGCAAACTAGTAAGACAATGTGTGGTCTGAACTTCAGTGAGACATCCTTGTAAGTACAGAGCAGAACACCCGTCTTATAACCTCATCCTTATCATCATCAAGAAGCCTTTATGGAGTGTCTGGACTCACTAAGCATCACTGAACTACTAAACCTACTAAGTTTAAAGTACTTAAGAAAGGAAACAAAATCTTAATGTAAACATTAGCTTGAGTAACATGAACTGATATCTGGTCCTTAAATTGTACCTTAAAGAAGCCATTCAGTTGTTTATAGAAAAACTATATAGATACTACATCTGAAGCTTGCCTGTTTTATCTCTCTGCTAACTAACTTATTTCATTTTCTCCTTTACTGACATGTCCAAATAGTCAGAGGGACTTGAAAAAGTTTTCCAACAATTTTCAGTAAGGTTTTATTATTACAGAGCACAAAGCATGGATTAATGTAATCTCCAAAATATACTTTTTGAGACAGTGGGACTTGAAATAAAAGACAAATTTGTAAAGTTTATAATACCTGTTGTCCTAACATCTGCCCATAGCCCTTGTCAAAAAATTTTCTTCACAGTCTAGAAAATGCATGCATACAATTGCCCAGATACTTGTAAATATGTTTAATATCCCAGGGATCTGAAACCCTAACCCTGTCAGATAGAAGCCAAGAAGGGGCCATGTCAGGAAGGAGCCTGGGAGCCTCAGGGAGGAAACATCCTACTTCTCAAGGGCATCAGGTTCCAGCCAAGTCTGATTAAATTGTTTTGATCCAGAAGCAGGCAGAAGCATTTGATCAAATCTTCCTTCATGATTGTAATATCCCACCTGCTGGGAACCCACAAACCATTCACTTTTATCTCACCTGCTTTTCCTCCAGCCGTACCATGGGAGGCAAGCCAAGGAAAGGAGCTCTCCATTTTGTCTAAAGGGACTTACAGAGCTTCTGAGACACTGACTTTTTTTTCATTAATTTGAACATAGATGTCACCCAGTTGCCTTGGGGACCATCTTTCCCAAAAGACATATATCAATTAAAATAGTGGTAAATTGCAGTATATTTCATAAAACTGTATAGCTTTGTATGGATGAAGGCCAAGTTGCATCTAAGTTCCCTGGAATCAAAGTAGGGCTATGAGCTTTGAACACTGAAGAACCAGAAACTGTTAGGCAGCAAAGGGTGAGAAACCAGTTCTGCTCAGCAAGGTGACAGTTCTATTCACTAAGGTGACAGACAACGTGAATGCAGAGTCAGTCTTCTTCCCTCTTGGAAACATTGCTTGTTGTTCTAGAGTGAAGCTCTGAGGTCCAGGAGGTGAGTAGCCTGATCATGAAAGAAAACCTGAGGCAGGGGCTGGAGAGATGGCTCATCAGTTAAGGCACTGGCCTCCAGTGCTTAAGGCCCTGGGTTCAATTCCTCATTACCCACATAAGCCAGACCCACAGGTGGTGGCCCTGATGCTCTCTCTCTCTTCTCTCTCTCCCTCTCTTTCTCTCTCTCTCTCTGCTTGAAAATGAATAAATAAAATATTTTTAAAAAACCTGAGGCAGTACTGTCACCACAGCACTAGGTCCTTGGTGACTTCACAATCCTGTTGTTCTGGCAAACACTGACACATCTTTATTCCTTCCTCAGTCCCTGAGAGGCTTCATGAGAGGCTTATCAGTTTGAAGTTAGCCTGGAATGTATAGTGAGACCATGTCTCAAAAATAGATTTAATTCTCTCTCTCCACACAATGCACCCATGTAGACACACACACACACAACACACACACACACACACACACACACACACACACACACACACACACACACACAAAGAAACTGGAAGTTCAGAAATGTTAGCAGGTATTCAAAGAAGACACAAATTAATAATAAAAGCAGGGTATTTGAACTATCCCCTTGTAATAACTGCTAGACATTTTTCTTCCCGTTGTTTAATTATTTTATATCATACATTCAATCCAGAAAGAGATTCAAGTCACAAATGGTAAGGTTTTGATACTTTTTCCTATTACCTTAATAATATTTTTATATATCTGCAGTGGTATTCTAGACTTAGAACAACTTATTACAGTTGCAGTGGCTATTTCTCTAAAGCGTACAAGGGGTTCAGTTGTAGTGGAATAAGTTAAGAAAAGTAATGTTGGTGAATATGTGCAAATTAAATTGATACACATATGAAATTGTCAAAAATATAAACAAAGGTTATTTTGAAACAAAGGGGACATATCACTGTTAATCTCTTTGTGGACCTAGTAATTTTCATTTTTCTCAGTCTTTATTGATATAAATATATAAAAATATTCAAATCATATAACATTATGCTATAGGGAGCAGCATTCAAAAATATTTTATTTATTTATTTTGTAATTGAATCTTTTAAAAAATAATTAACTTTGAAGTTGGAAGAAAGTATGTAGGAAAAAAATTAGATTGACTACCTGAGTAATGGTTATATAAAGAATAAAATAATTAAATGTGATTCCCAAAACACATTTATAACAGTCACACAAATAACAAGCTGGGAGCTGCTTGATGAGTTAAAATTGAAATTAAATTTTGGATAAACTGATACTAACTTGAAATTATCTCAGAGAATACTGGGTGGACCTCAGGGTCTGGAGATGAAGATATCAGCAAGGAACATTGACACACATCTCATAGGGTCTCCCAAACTTAATGAGGACACTTTCTGTTCATTATCTGGTAAATTAAGTCAAGTAATATAAATCTTAGGGGTTGTAGCTTTATCCTGGGAAATTAAAATCCATCTTTCACAACTTTGATGACTCTGAACAATTAAAATGTTAATTTTATAAAATTAATAATTATAAAAATTATTGTAGAATCTCCATTGCTATTTTCATCTAAGTGTATATTTTCTTTGGTATAACAGCTAGAAACATCATCATGAGTCAATATGTGTTTTCTATTTTTGAAAAATATTTTTCTTTATTTATTTGATAAAAAGAAAGAGGGAAAATGGGCTCATACAGACCTCTTGCACTGCACACAAACTCCAGATGCATGCACCACTTTGTGTGTCTGAGTTTATGATGGTACTGGGGAATCAAATCTGTATCTGTAGGGTTTTTTTAAGCAAGTTTCTATAAACCATTGAGGCATCTCTTCAGCTCTGAGTTTTCTTTTTTTGTGGTCAATTATTAAGGGACTTTCCAAGGTGATTAGTTTGCATAAATACATACAAAATCAGCAGTTAATTTAGCATATATATGTATATATACATATATATTTAGAATATGTGCTACATAAGATGACTGAAAGAAAAAAAACATAAGCATGCAGGTATATTTGATAATTTGTATGTCCCTAAATTAATTTTGCTTTAACCCTACATATCCTTTATGGTAAAAGGAAGGGCTACTGGGAAACCTCTATTCTTGCAAAAGCTGAGAATGAGTAATGAGAAATGGTGGGCTCTGTGCAGCTGGAATATGTCTAAGAGAACGATACCTGTTGAAATGTGAAGAGGTCGATTAATGAAGGGGAGACTACACAGGTCTGGAAACTCGAGATAACTCCGTACTCCAGGTTGCATCTGGAATGAAACTACAGAGAGAAATGTCTTGCTTTCGCCTGTGAATAAAAGAACTTCAGTCTCTGTGACTGCCCATCTGGTATTTTTCACCAGCACCAAATTCATTAGTAATGATTAATCCTTTTCTCCAAACCCCTCACTCAAAATAAGTAAATAAAAGGCAAGCTTGGGCAGTAAAAGATCAAGGGATGGTATCCCTATTTTTTTTTTCTTGAGATGTTCTTAAGTTATCCTGAATGGTCCAAATCTAAACAAGTATTTAAGAAGGAGCAATGTGATGAAAAGACGGATTCTCCCTAAACATCGCCAACGTTATGTCTGTTTAAAGTAACAGAGAATTTAATTCGACTAACTCATATACATTGATAATTTCTCATGCAAATTTAGATTTAAAATGACATGGTAATATCCTTTTTCATCTTTATTTCATTTCCCCAGACGTAGTGAAAAATGTCCATGTTTTGTTTTATTGATACATATCTATTATAGAAACGTTCAATATTCATGATCTTCTTTCTATGTGCAATATTATCTTGAAATTTAGGTTTAATGTTGACTCATCATGAGTTTGAGCAAGCCATCCAACATTGTGTAGTTTGATATTATAATGCCAACATGATTCCTGTAGGATTAGTAACACTCACAAGTATTTATTTATCAGCAGACTCAATGCTAACTTTTCATGCCGTTTTAAGAGAAAAAGAAGAGTGAAAGAAATATAAAAACAGGTTTCCTCCAAGTAAGCTTCCTAAGTATTCACTTCTCAGGAGTTTCTCTTTTAGGGTTTTTTTTTTTTTTTGAAGTTCATATCCTAGTGAATCGGGCTTAGACTAAAACCAGAATTTCCAAAAGTTAGAAACTTTACTTCATTTTTCTGATTAAATACATTTTAGAATTAAACATTAGGCTGCAATGATAAATAAACTTCTCACTATAAACTGAACACAACACTATTTCCTGGAACCATTTTTAATATTGAGTTCAGTAAACATACTATAAATATACCATCAAGCAGTAAAAGTTCAAAGAACTAATACAAGATTCTTTTTTCATTTCATTGTAAAGTGTCTTTTTTCCTAGAAATATTCTGATTCACTCCTTCTTTATTATTCTATTGTTCATAGTACCTAGACTTATTAATTGAGCGCATTATACTAGTTCAATACATACATCTATAATGTATAGTGATAAAATTGAGATAATAAACATATTGGCTCCTTTAGATATTCATCACTGGTTACCATTAATCATAACAGTTACTATACTGTGATACAAAACCCCAGTCCTCTGTGTGTCTAACTCGTTCCTGTCCCTTTCCTTCTTACTCCCCCAGGTCTCCAGTAAGCACTACTCCATGTCTTTTTATGGGGGGGGGAAATTGGTGTTAAGTCATTTCTGGCGGCAGAAAATTAATCTTTGGTGGCAGAGTTAACCAATGTGTAATCCATCAATAGCACAGCTACACACTACACATGACAACCATTCTGTGTCCTGAGTGGTAGGTTTGGGCTAGGATCCAGGACTCAAAGCTTGTCATTCTAGACCTGCAACATGCAATGTTGTTTGCTTGTTTGTTGAAACAGGGTCTCTCTGTGCCTTAGACTGGTTTAGATTTTTCTATGTAGCATAGGCTGGCCTTGAACTATAGCAATCCTCCTGTCCTAATTTCCTGACCCACCCACCATGCTCTGCTTCCATTTTCTCTGATACTGATTTTTTAGTTTTCACAAATGAGTGGGCGCATACAGAGTTCACCTTTCTGTGTCTGGCTTATGTCAATTAAGAATATAAGAGTGTTACAGCACATAACAGAATTTCATTCAAGTGTTTCTAAATAATATAATGTAGTGTATATATTTCACATATTCTTTATCTGTTCATCCGCTATTGAGCATCGATGTTGATTACATGTGTTAGTTATGAGTAGTGTTGGAATAAACATACTTGTGTAGCTCTATGGTATATACCCAATAATAGGATGGCTGCATTTTCTACTGAAATGAAATATTTTCTATTTCTAGTTTGGAAAGGAAGCTTCCTAATGGCAGGACAGATGGTGCATTTCTGCCAGCATAATATGAGCTTCCTTATCTCCACATTTTCTCTGACATTTATTATTCTTACCTATACTAATACTGAGGATTTTCATTTCTCTGTTCACCATTTGTATCCCTTCCTAGCTATTATCTCTGGCTTTCACTTAAAACAGTTTTTTAGTTTCCTTCTAGAATTTAATGAGTTTTCTTTTGCAGCATCAGAGTAATCATTAGTGGTAGGTTAAAAATTTATATTTCCTGTTCTCAGCAGTTGGTGTTTCTGTCACGTAAATATTGTGGTCATGAAATAATAATAGTGACTTTCTTGGCAATATCTTCTAGAAGCAAAAGTTGCATACTGAATGGAACATTTAATGTTGAGCACTTGTTCAAGAATACTGATAACTTAACAAACTGTGTTGCCAAAAGCCACAAAGATCTTATTTCCTTCCTTTCTTTTTCCTATCTTCCTTTCTTCCTTCTTTTCTATGTCCCTTCTTCCTTACTCATTCCCTCTCCAAATGAACCTCCTTTTTGGTGTCTGATTTTTTTTTCTTTCTTTCTTTCTTTCTTTCTTTCTTTCTTTCTTTCTTTCTTTCTTTCTTTCTTTCTTTCTTTATTTTTTTAAATTTAATATTTATTGTCCATAATGAGTTACATTATTTAGTGGGCAAACCATGCGTTGTTATCCCGACTTCCCCAATTCCTCCCCTGCCCATCCCTGATCAGTTGTATATCCTCCTTCGTGGGCTGTCTGTATTAGTCCTTGGTGTCTGATTTTAAATGAATTTCTTAACACAATTTCTCAGTACTTTTTTAAAATTAAGAAAAAGCAATTTTATATGAGCGGCAGAAAATTACTTAAAAGAAAAAGTTACTTAAAATAACTTAAAATAAGGTTAAAACACTAAAGAAGTGGTCCAGAGTTCCATTGTATGTGGTAGGACTGAAATGATAAGCTTTGAGTTCCAGATGCTAGCTCAAACTTACCACTCAGAATGCAGAATGCACACTGCGTAGCTATGCTGTCAATGACCTAAACAATGCTTAACTCTGCCACCAAAGATTAATTTTCTGCCATTGGAAATCACTCAAACCAGTTTCCACTCATCTTTTCTTCACAATACTGAGTGAGCTGACACCTTCCTGTAAATTATCTCTGTCCACCCTTTCAGCTTTGAAACTCCAGCGGAGAATATGGGACTGAAACCAGCCTTTACACTTATATATTACTTCAGTTTGGTGATTTTGAAGATTGAGCTTTCTGCTTATGATTAAATGGTAAGGGCACACTGATGTCTACATTTTGGTTGGCCCAGCCTCTCCCTCTTGACATTAGCAGGTTGAGAACTGAAGGGTTTACTCATAGAAGAGGATCATTATATGCTTCAAATGAGAAATACTAGTAAAATTTTAGGTAATAGCAAACTTGAATATGTTTTTCAGTATTATATTTAAAGTTTTATGATGGCAAAATCAATTTGTCAGATGACTGTGACAGATCCATTGCTAATTTTTGTTTTATCTCTACCTTGTCAAGGACCCCACCCCCACTGTTAATCCAGTGTTTCCATTGAAGAAAGCATCTTTTATGTAAAGTGCTAATAACCAAAGAGGCCCAACTGAAGTTGGTGAAACCTCTGAGTCCACTTTTTGATTATTTTTAAGTATTATACACAGGGCCATCTTTGCAATGGGAGTTTTATTTCCTTATCTCCTAATGAAAACTGAGAGCTGATGAAATACCTTACTGCCACTTGACCACTATTGTAACTTCTAACAAGATATAAAACTCCCTTTCATACAACATACTAGTTTGGCTTCCTAATGTTTTAGCTTGCCACCCTTTTCATCTGAGAAAATTTGTACATGACCATGGCCATACAGGTATATAAAATAGGTATACAAATCAGACACTCACTCATAATAAATCATAGAGAAGTATTCATTAGTATGTCATGGTGTTACTCCATGAGCAGCGATATGTATTCTACGCTGTGTTCAGACTGAAGGCTGCAGTGAAGTCACACAATGCTACACGGACAAAAGCTGCCAGAAATTTTTGGATTCATTATATGTCTAGTTTTAATTTTTTATTGAAAATTTGAATAGGCTATCATAGTGAAATTGGTTGTAATCCTCTTCCATTACTCCCCCCTCCATCATTTCACTGAAGCCTCCCCTCTTATCAACTATTCTTTCTTCTATCCTGATGTCTCATGGCTTTTATTGTCCTGTAAGTGAAAATGCTGATGATCACAAGGTTATGCAGATCTTGTATTATAGATGTCATGACATCCACTGTGGGGTCATGAACGCACCAGTCTGATCATATCCACAATATGGTGCCCTGTAGTACCCCTCTGTTCCTATAGCTCTTACATTCTTCCCACCACTCTTCTGCAAAATCTGGAATCTTGGAGGATGTGTTAGAGATGTCTCATTTAGGGTTAGCTCTCAACAGGCTCTTATTTTTAGCACTTTGATGAGTTTAAGTTTCCTCAGTGTTTACAGCCAAATCCAAAGGGAAGCCCTTTTGGCCCATAGTGCCAGCAGCACTGTTGTTCTTTCTGTCACCTCCTGCATGGAGTTCCCCAAGGCTTCAAAGGTGTGACATAGATGTCTCAACTAGTGCACAGCACTTGACAGTCTCAATTCAAGATCATAATGAGTCTTCGGTCTCTGTGGTAGTCATCTCCATGTGCAAAGAGAAGCTTACCTAATTGAAAGTGAGAATAAGTCGACTCTATTGGTGCATAAACATACTGTTTGGAGGGCAATTTGATGGAAAGAATGTATCCATTTAGCCAAAGAACAGAGTGGCAACTTCCACTCTATGTCCCATGACTTTAGAAGCCTTAAACTTTTGACTTGACTATCAGTATCAAAGCGTGAATTTCCTCCCATTGAGCAGGCCTCGGATCCAATCAGAAAACAGTTGGTTAATTCCATAACTGACATGCTACTTTTGGAGTCCTGCAGGGCTGGTCAGTTGCTCCCAGCAGCTTATATAGCATCTTCTAGCACTATACCAACTCACCAGTAGGGAGGATGCTTCCAGCTCAGTTACAGCTTTCTCAATGTCCTGCAATGGAAATCTGTGTTGTCTTCAGCAATAGGGTCTTCTGAATTTATTTTTGGTTCTTGTGTCTTTAGATACACTTTGCTGTTGCCATTTTTTTGCAGCCCCCAAAATTCAGTTATGTGACCGTATTTGAGTCAATGAGCCACATTTTAAGAAGCTGGGTTGTAGGAATACGTTTTCCGGGAATTCATAGTTTATAATTTATCTTTCCAGTAAACATCACACAGTTTTGTTGATGTCAAAGAAAGAAAGCTGTCAAATACTATAAAAGAAATGTGAGGTTCAGCTGTTAAAATGGAGTCTTCATTCAGGCAGTTATAAAACATCAGTGTTCTAGCATGGAATGTCTGAGTTTGAATTTGAAGTAAACATTCTAAAGTTTTGTTCTCATTCAATGACAAACTACCTGTAATGGTTAAGTTCTGTTGTTAACTCGATCTCGTTAAGAATCCATATGCATTCCTCTTGGATGAGTCTCTGAAGTTGCTTCCAGGTAGAATTGGCTGAAGGAGGAAATCCTTCCCCCAGAGTGGGCAGACCTACCAGAACTGGGCTATATGTAAAGAAGCTCTGGGAGAAAATAGTTTGTTCCTCCCACCTGGCTGGAGCTCAAAGCTTGTCATTCCAGTCCTAACACATACAGTGTAACTTTGGACCACTTCTTTGGTGTTTTAACCTTTTCTTTTAAGTAACATGGTTAATCTCTGGTTGTTGACTTGACAGGATTTAAAATCACCATGGAGATAAATCAATAGCCAGGCCTATGAGGGGCTATCTAGATTTCCTTAGTTGAAGTGGGCCATGAGCAGCAACATCTCATGGACTGGATTCTTATACTGTATAAAATGAAAGCCAGGAAAGAATTCAGGTATCATCTCTGTCTACTTCCTCCGTGCCATTGCAATGGTGTTACACCAACTTTTCCTGTCATGATGGACACTACCTTCTGGAACTGTGAGCTGAAATGAACTCTCTCCTTCTCGAAACTGTCTCTGGTTGGGGATTTTGTCCCAACAATAAGAAAATAACTGAGAAACATGTCTGTACTTTGTAACTGTTGGCTGTGTCAAAGAGACAAGAGATTAGCTTTTCTTGTATTATTTCCATATAATCAGTTATTTCAGCTAAAATTGCAAAAAAGGGGTTATGTGATCGACTATAGTTTTCAAAAAACAACATAAAGCATAGCATATATAAACAATAGTTAGAGCTTTTAAAAGCTGGCATATATATATATATATATATATATATATATATATATATATATAATGTATGTGTGTTTGTATTTAATTTATTATTTATTGGAAAATGTGTATCAAATCTAGTTATTTCAAAGGTAATCATCTGGGATTGCTGAAATTTTATTTTTACAACTGCAAGGGTTAATCACTAGTGTTTAATTACTCATCTTTAATGTAAGGTAGGATATTCCTAGGTAAAATTAGCTGACATTATTTTCAGTCTATTTCTGTCATACTGAACATTTACAACTTAATTATAAAAGGTTGTGTCACCAAAAGCACTTATCAGTTCCATCCCTTTGGCATACCTCAGCCTTACTTCTCCACCCACCTCCGAAAATATCCACACACCCGAGATGCACATTGGCTGAGACTTTCCTAAATCAAATTTTTACAGTAGGTTTACTAAAGTTTTCCTTCACTCTGTTGAAATTCTGAGTTCATATTTAAGAACAACTCAGTCAAACTTGGGGGCAGGGTAGGGAAGTATCCAGTATTTCTTAAATCTAACAGCTACTTTGGGTTTTGTCCAGGAAAGAAAACAGATTACTACTTTTGATAACATAGGAAGAAAATATTATTATCTCAGTTTGAAATCTGTTAACAGGAACTTTCTTTAGGGAAGAAACATTAAAGTACAACGAAATTTAATTACAAGATTTTCCACTTGTCAGAAATGCTTGCATTAATGTCAGTAATAGCTACAAGAAAGAGACTATTGTCTGGTGCTATGGGGAAGGACAAAGATGAAAAGGATCTCTGAATCCCCACTGTGGGTGCACAGCAGGCATGCTGATTATTTACATTTCCTTTTGGATAACTCTAAACAAAATACTGAGTCATAAAATCCTACATGAATGTTCCTTTTGGTATCATGTTGATGGCTAGTGTTTTACCAGAGGCCATTAAAGCTGCTATTGTCTTTATTTCCTGGTATGGAATTAGACCACTATGTATGTGATAGTTACTCAGAATATCTGATAACCACATGAGCGATCATCAGCATCTGTCAATGACTCTTGCTCTACTTGTCGTCCTCTGATTGAGAGGACCACTTCCTGGAGAAACTCCCATAGTTCTGTGTGAGAGATAAAGAGGTGAAATTTCTACAGAACCTGTATCAGAATGTTATCGCAATGTCAGGAGCAATCATCAGTCCCTGGCAGATCTGATAATTATTTCAAATTCTGTGGGTGTAGGTCCTTCAGTTGTAGGGAATAAAAAGCTGTACTCATAAAAATGCATCTAATGGAAAAACCAAGAGTGGTTTCATGAATCATTTTCTGTTATCCAACTTGCATGTCTTGGAAAGAAGGGAGCACTTTACATAGACTCTGACTACATATGAAATTCTTCATGTACAGTATTTCCTGTCCTCACAACTCTCTGTTGTGGATATGATTAAGCTCTTTTCAGAAACTTCAGAGGAGTAAAGTGGATTTCCTAAGGCCATTCATCTAGAACACGGTGGAGCTCTGATTCAAATATGAGTTTAGATCCCATGCTCATAACCACACCATTTGTCAATGGCTTTAGTGGACAATGTGAAAATCCTCTGAGACAAATTTCAAAGCCAAAATAATAGAGATGAATTTTTAATGCTGTGTTCCCCAATACATGGATCATGAGCTCCTGGGTGACATCCAAGTTAAGAGAAGGCATTTTTGAATGCAAATATTTATATGTATATATAATTTTTATTTATTATATTATTTAAATATAAATATGTTATTTATATAAAATGCACATTTATATATAAATAAGTATACTATTTATATATAATATACATTTATATATAGTAATAAAGCTATCATATACAGTTATTTATTAAATGCACAGATGTGCTTTGTGAACAACAATCAATTATCAGTCATCACTGAGTTTTAGGAACTTTATTATTTACTAGATAATTATCTAAAACAATAATTTTAAACATGTGAGAATCATCAGGATTATTATTACTCAATTTGAAAAGAGACTTTCATCCTTGTACATACTGAGACCTGTGAATTTATGAAGCAATGACTTGAGTCATGTCACAGAAATCATTCATGTATATAGTCCCTCACTATCTAACAAATTCTGACTAAATTTAAACTCTATGTCACTGTTTCTAGCAGCAACAAAGAAAATGATTAAGAATTCCTAGTTTTGAGTAGTTTAAATATTAGTGTCACAGGTACTGGGCTATAATATGTGTATGTATGGCATCACCCCAGAACAGTTTTCAAACAAACAAACAAACAAACAAACAAACAAATAAATAAATAAATAAATAAATAAATAAATAAATAAATAAATAAATAAAAATAAATAATTAAATGCAAAAACCACCTTGCCCTTACCTGAAAAATCTCTGTTGTTGCTTTGGTACTTTCCCATAGAACTGGAATGGGAACGATCCAGGTTCTGCTCAAAGGTTTGTTTGGAAGTTTCTATTAGATAATCAGTAGGTCAGAATGATCCATGTGTACAATGCTTAAGCTACAGGTTATTGCCAAAGAATGGAACCCTGACAGGCCAACTTTTATCAAATCTTTGGTTTTGAGAAGTCATAGGAAAAGAGATGGCCTGAAAAATATTGATTCCTGGCGTTCTGGTCTGCTAAACAGCATAAAAATGCATCCCTGAATTAAGCCAGCCCTCAGAAAGCTATAGTGGTGGTGGTCTTTTAGAGGTGCTTTTATGTACTAGTGCTTGGGCTGAAGTCCCTGGGGTATATGGCAAGCCAGGCACAGTAAAATCAACTTTGTGGACCTTTCAAAGTGTTTGTTGTGGGGATGTTATGAAGTATAGTGTCCCCTATGTCCCCCATTGTGCCCCCAGCGAGGAACCGCGGGAGAGTCCTCTGCAACGTCCAACTGTGTTCCCTGAAACAGCTAGTATGTTTTCTTCTGTCTCATGATAATTTTCTACTGATCATATTTCTCACTTTGGTGAGAGGACGCACATCTGGATTTATGGTCCACTTTCCATTTTGTAGAGCTGTGAATATTTATTTTTGAGCTCCTGTTTTGCCTTCTTCATAATATGTGAGCTTCTTTTCCTTTTCCTCTGATTTACCAAATTTAAAAAGGTTTTATTTACCATATAGATGTTTATGAGCAACTGAAAATACTTTTGGGAACAAGGTGGATTGTATATTCATCAATGATATGTAATCAGATCTAAAAATCCTTTGAAGAAGTGAAATACTTTAACTGCCTGGGTTAGAGTTAAGACAGGTTGGGAACAAAGTGGCTGCCATATTCCCCAACCCATTTGCACCCAGTACCAGAATTTGTCCCCGATGATGTGATTCCTGCCTGCTCACACCCCCATGATTGCAGTCCTCAAGATGCTTCCCATGGAGTACTGCAAACACAGCATTTTATCTGCAAACAAGAATCTCCACAACTCAAGATTGAGTTGGATGACATAAAATTTTATTGGAATCCCATTCTCTGCATCTGTCAGGACCTCACATTTTTGGAACTCAATCAAAGATAACATCTTTATTATAGACAATAGTTTAGATAGAATAGTTTGGTACCTGGACTGATTTTAATTTTCGTCAATCTATTTCCTGCCCAATTAAATTATTTCAGGCAATCACTTACATTTAGTCTCTTATGGATAAGAAGACTTATTTGACAAAACATTTTTTTCCTTCAAGTCGCTGTACCTATATTTCAGACAGTCAGTTATATTAAGGATTCACTTCATTCTTTAGTTATGTTATTCTAGCTTCCTTTTCTAAATCAAAATGTTGACCCATACTGGATGGTCAATTTTCCTGGTTTATTAGCTGCAGAGTGTTTAAGTCGCTGATGCTCACAGGAGATTCCTCTTTGAGTTCACTGGACTGAGAATGGCAGATCTAAGTGGAATTTAGATGGGGAGATGAACAGCCCTCGCAGGTCATATTAAGCTCACTCTTCCCACATATGACTACAGTTCTTTTCCTAGAGCTCAGTTCATACTCCTCCATGGCCCCAAGGAGATTGTGCACATAAACAGGAATTTTCTCTTGTGAAGAGAAAGAGGAGTCAAGCAGGATGTGAACCAGGCTAATAAATGTGAATTTATAGGTGTTCTGTTTCTGAGCCTGCTCTCTCTGTCTGTTCTGGCCATTTCTGCTTAATCCCTCCCCACTGCAGGGAAATACTGCTCCTTTTTATCCTCTTGAAAAAAAGATAATAAATATGAGTTTGTTCTAAGAGAACACAAGGATTACAGAGATCTCAGGGGCCGGACACCAGCTTATCAGTGCTTGGGTGAATCAGGAGAACCATACTCATGCAGAGTATGCTTTCAGCTTGTACATATGACACTGTATTTGATCATATATTTGAAAACAAAGTATATGACTTTCTTAATTTTTTAGTTGTTTTCATGTTTAAAGACTATGAATTGATGTAAAAATTTAGAAACAATTAAGTATTTGGTATATTGTGAGACCCACAGAACAGTCTCAGGAAACATTTGTTTAGCACTTAAGAACACAAACAAGCAAACAAATACTCCCTGAGGAAAAAAAATCACTTATCCAAGCATTTCTCACACTGTCACTGTTAATAAGCTATGTGGTTTACTGAGACCTTTAACAATTTTCCCGACTTGAAAGGTTTTAAGAGTTAAAGTCAGATATTCCTGTGGAGTGATTCTGAAAGCACACAAGAATGTAAATGGTCACACATTGAAGCTAACATCTTCTGACAATTCTATAATATCTACCATTACAGATTCAAAACCGGGCAATCATTCCATATGAAAACTTGGCTAGTTTAGTCTTTAAAAAAACTTTTTTTAGGATAAAAAGCTGTGCAAGATGCCCCCACATAGTATTTCATAAAATTATTATTTGATCTGATCGTCATAGTCTGGAACATATTTTTCTTGGTATTTGGCTATTTTCCTCCTCCCGCCTGAAATAAATTTTCTGTAGTCTGTGTCTTTGCTATGTACTGTGTATTCAGAATGAAAATATCTTCCTTCTCTAGGGAGTAACTGAGGAAAATGCTTCTTTACCCAAGACATTTCACAGCCTGCACTTTTTCAGGTGCTTTTGCTTAGAAATGTCACTCAGCTCATTTTCACTGCTTGCTATTTTTTTTAATACTCACTAAAACCATCTTTCTTATCTGTGCAGTTTTAGCTTTCTTTCATTTAACCTGAGGCTTGCATGAAGTTTATACATGGATTACCACTGCTTATTCCCTTCTTGTCTCCTCCTCCTTTCTTGTCTTCTTTCTCCTCCTTCTCTTTCTGGGAATTTTTTGAGACAGTCTCACTCTATAGACTAGGTAGCTTCAAACTCATGGAGCTCCTCCTGCCTCAACCTCAATAGTTTTATTTCTTTACTTTTGTTGCTTTCCACTTTTTGCTGTCTTTCTTAGTGTTGATCTGCTCAACACATATTTGTTGAATGAGTGAAAGAACAAATAAACAAATATATCTGTGGCAACTACCATTTGTGGGCCCTTAGGAAGTAATTAAATTATATACTTATAAACTGTGAGTTCCTTGTACGCCATAATGCTAGAATACCCCTTCTTGTCCACATACATACATGTGTACACACACACAAGATTACACATAGAGTGTGCTGCTCAGAAGATTACCATGGTAGATTATGGGTGTCAAAATATTTATGTTGAATATGTCAGCATTAGAGTAGTGACATGTCAAAACATAGAATATATGATGCTATATCTTAAAGGAGGTGTGATTCTTTTTTATTCATTTATTCCACAGTCAGTATGTTTCATGCATGGCACCAGAACTGTGGTAATAAATCAGATAGAGTTACTGACATAGGAGATTTTATATTTTTGTTAGGGAGACAGACAACCAAGCAATATATTCATAAACAGAGTGCATGCTGTTATCAGTGAAATGCCATCAGAAAAATGAAGCAGCACCAGGGCCCAGCAGTGACCATGGAGAGAAGCGCTGACAGAAACAGGCCCAGGAGAGATCTTTCCAACCATGCTGACAGTTCAGTAGAGAAGCAATGATCCTGGCATCTTTGACTGCAGATGGGAATATCCTAAAGCCAAAGTCAATTTGTCCAGTTAAAGCATGAGTGCAAAT